>JAIPRL010013084.1:0-11050 GCA_025469235.1 Pemphigus obesinymphae
AAACTACGTAAACGAGAAAATTCATTATATTTAATATAATCTCCAGTAGACTTAAATTCTTTATGCAGACGTTTTTTATTAAAAATTAGAGATTTCAATTCACTAGAATACCAATGTGGGTATTTATGATTCCTTTAGATTTATATTACTATATATTATATATATATATTAGATTTATATAGATATAAAAACTATAGTATAAATAATATACCTACCTACTCTGTGAATTAGTGGGTCAGACATCAATACGGACTCGTCACAGGGTATAGGTATAACACACAATTTAATTAAATAAGACATTGGCGAGTGTAGGGGGGTAGTATGACAGAGGATACGTAAACATGGCAATAGGCTAAAGAAGTAAAAAGATAATATCAACAAAAACAGAGATAATAAGATAGGGCAGAAACCCAAGGAGATGGTTAGTAGAGAACTGAAAAGTACAGAGAAAAGAAGAGGAAGTTGTGTACGGTATTTATTAATCTAGGGAAGGTGTATGCTAGGATTTCTAGAGAAATTTTGAAATGGATATTAATGAAGAAAAGGTTAAGTACTAAAGTTGTACGTGAATGTAATTGAGGACATGTATGAAAGGACAAGTAAAAGATTAAAGAATTTGTGTAGAGGAACTGGTCAGGGTAGGAGTGAGGAGGATACGGGAGATAGAGTTCAGTGAAAGTTGAGGACTAGGGTGGTGGACCCTATATAATTGGGAGAGAGGGCGAAGAAGAAGAAGAAATAGCTGTGACTCGTCTATTTTAGATTTAAACTAATAACATAAAAATGATTAAAAATGTAATAATATTGTATCAAAATTAGAGATTCCTACTTTGGAAAAATTTTATTTTACTACGCATATTATCCTTTATCCAATGAAAAATCACAGATCAAATTCAATGTTTCCATTTAAATGGTTTGTGATATCATTTCTTATGTATTCAAAACTATATTTATTTTAATAATTATGTCATTAAAAGTGTTTTCATAAGAACTAGTTTACATAAAAAATGTACCTATCAAATGTTGTATAAATTTCGAAGGTGGTCCTTCATTTATGGTTAATGGTTATACCTACGTATGATATAAAATGTATACCTATACACTTACCTAATAAATGATAAAATTACAATGTCTATGCTGCAGTTACTCTATGGCATAGAACATAATAGGTATTATGTCTTTGGATATCTCTCAATATCATGAACGGTCGTTGACAATCTAAACGTTGAATATATTTCAGAAATTCTATAGATTTGTTCATCAATATAATTTATTAAATAATAATAACAATTTTTTACTCATTAATTTTATATTATATATATTTTATACTCATTTTTTACTCATAAATATTGAATTATCCGATCATTACTTTTGGTTACAAATTGTGAGTATCTAGTATCCATATATAATATCAATTATTATAAATAAAAATTAACATAAAATAATGAGCTTTTAACTACGTACACATACTTCAACAACCATTTTGTTATTTTCAGTGTCAACCAAAAACTTCATAATTTAATTCATTTGACATCCTGTTCCGATACTATGTGGAAAACCAAAGTAAGTATTTATGTACAAAAAAATCGTGTCTATACTATTTTTTAAATTTCAATATAGGTAGGTACCTAACTATTATAATAAGTTTAACTAGTGGCGTATTTTCGTTATTATTTATAACTTATAAGTAAAAGTGAGATAATACTGTAGAATAATATTAATATAGGCAGCTATAAAATACTTAACACTCCGAACCACTTATGTATTGAAGTATAAAAGTATATTCAAATTGTTTTAAAATTTCATTTTTATTTATCAATACTTAACCCCTAATACTTCCAGTTTTCAATTAATTAATCCTAAACTACAAGTATATTTATGTACCTACATATAATATCACGGAAAAAAAGTAGTTACAATAAACATATTAATGGTTAATTAAACCATAAACCATGGTAGCTATACAGACTTATAACATGGTTAGACGTACTAAACTTATATAGTTGATGTAGTTGTGTTTATTTTAACTACCTATATAATACTGTTAAAAATTTTTATCGGTAAATTGTCCCAGAAAAATAGGTAGGTATAGTTTATCAACGTAATTATTAGATTTGATAATTGTACACAAACTTGGAAAGTATATTCAACTACATAATATAGTTCTAGTAACAATATAGGTACCTTTTAGTATTTTTAACCGAATTATTAGATTGAATGTATTAATTTATATGTACTTCTCGTATAGTAGGTACCTATTGATAGTTATAGGTAGCTATTGTTTTTACGTGCAAGTAAATATTATATCGTATACTAAATTAATTATGGCCGATTTATTTGTGTTTGATATATTGAACGATTTTCAAATATCCGATATTATACAAAAATTCGAATGTTCATCATTTTTAAATTATTAGACAGGTACCTAGGTATGTATAATATACTATATTATTATATAGTATTGTTAACTAAAAATATAGGTAGTTAATTAATGAAATTATATGAAAAACAATACAATTTATATATAATTAGGTACTTATCTATTATCTAATTGTATTTATTGTACATGTCAAAAATGTATAATCTAACAAAAACACAAATATAAGTATAATGTTATAATTTTGAAACATAGAAGAAACCTATAATATAATACTATCCTATAATATGAAATCCATTAAATATC
Organism: Pemphigus obesinymphae; assembly: GCA_025469235.1. Lineage (NCBI taxonomy): Eukaryota > Metazoa > Arthropoda > Insecta > Hemiptera > Aphididae > Pemphigus > Pemphigus obesinymphae. Next base: position 2,684 of record JAIPRL010013084.1, read on the forward strand.
GTATGAAAGCAGCATATATCATACAAACCTACCTATTTAATAATATATATAATTAAAAAATGACGAACCTTTGAATTTTTGTATAGGTAGGTACCTACCTAATGTTGTCCGATATTTGAAGATCGTTCAATATATAAATATATTGGCTTAAGTCTAGTTTACCACCCCAGTCACGAATTTCGATTTTTTTTTTTTTTTAATCGATAGTATTTTAAGTACTGATTCTAAATATTTAAAAATAAAATTGCGGAAACCAATGGTTAAAAAGTTATAGCAATTTTAAATAATTTTTGTACTATCAAAAACGACATATTTTACGTTGCGATTTGGTATAAAAAGTGTTGTTTTTAACAAATTCGTTAATAACAAAATCTTTTTTTTTTTTAATCTATTGTACTATTAATGCTGATAACGAATTTGCAATAATGTTGTGTTTGAGAAAACCCCGATTTTTCAAAATTTTCAAACGGATTCGGGTAGGACCTCGAGTGTGGCGACCGGAGCGGGCAGGCAGGCGTAGGGAGCGGTCATTCTCTCGTAGCGAGAGTTCACCGTTAGGTTATACCAATCTCGTCTACTATAAATGTTAGTGTGCAATTTTGTAACCATAAATAGGTGAATGCTACAATTTTAAACATTGGAGGTGGGATTTTGAAAAATATGTACCATTCCTAGTGGAAACTTCGAAATCGCACACTTTTGGTTTTTGCTTACGCTCTGAATGAATTTCCCGACATCTACAATACGATTTTTAACGTTATCCATAAATGCGCAAAAAAATGGGTACCTATATAATATATATGATTTAAACTTATTTTTAAATTACCTCCATATAAAATTGTCAATTTCTAGATTCCTTTCAACAAGTTTCATTTTATGACCTCGCGGACATAAATATTGACCTTCTGTTGGAATCAATTTCCATTCTTCAAGTTTTTTAATTATATTCATAGTAAGTGGTCCATCACTTTTAAATTCAAAAAGTTCATAAATTTTCAAAAAATTTAATTCACACATTATAGGTACTGATAAACGTACTTTTAATATACACGTTTAACACTAAACGGCCAAATAATATTATATAATGATTTTCTTGAACCAACACTAAACACCGTTTTTAAATCATAAATATAGTTATGGTAGTAAAATTATTTTTCCATTTTAATTAGTGTTATCGTATGTACAAATAGGTAATATAATGCGAATATTACATCTTATAGATTAATGATTATTAGTTTTCGTAAACAATTTGAATATTTAACGGGTATAAGTGCATGTATAACTACACCCGAAACACATTTGTTACTTTAAAACAAAAAATAAATAGGTTTCACGAATTTGTTGAAAACAACTTTTTTTATATCAAATCGCAACGTAAAATATGTCGTTTTTGATAGTACGTAAATTATTTAAAATTGCTATAACTTTTTAACCATTGGTTTCCGCAATTTTATTTTTACATATTTGGAATCAGAACTTAAAATACTATCGATTAAAAAAAAAAAAAAAAAAAAAAAAATTGAAATTCGTGACTGGGGTGGTAAACTAGACTTGTCCAATATATTATAGTAATAAAATAAAAAAATCGGCCTTAAATTAATTTTGTACAATTAACCACGTAAACACTTAAACCATAATTAATATTTAATAGTATTATAAAAACGCGCAGTAACTAGACGAATGAAGATAGTCGTATGGATATGACGTAGGTATATACCACATGCTTTAGCACACGATCATTATTTGTATTGCGGCCTTTGCGGCCTTTGCGGCAGGACTCAGGCGTTCACATTTCTAATGAAAAAGCGGATATATGACTATTTTTAAACTTATGATTATTTGGAATAATTTCTATCGATTTAATAACATTTTTAAACTATATATTTTAATTAATTTAACCAAACATTATACTAATATAAAATATATTAATACATGTTAGATTTTAACCTTTTTAGGCGATTGCTTAAACATTTTACTATGGTTAAATGTTATACCTAATAACTAAAAAATATAATTACAATTACTATTAACTGTCTAGTTGATTAAATAAAAGCCAACTATATATACTTTTAGTACCCAATATTGTAATTGTTCAGTTGGTATTTAGTTAGACCAACCAAAATAGTTACAGCCATTTACTATAACCAAATTATTTTTTTCCGTAATAGGTACCTAAAATATGTGAAGCCATTTTGTGGATATACCTACATTTGAATTCATTTTTTCATATAATTCAGTTATACACCTATCATTTGAATATGTATGTTTTAGTAACCGCACTAAAAAATTACACACAATTTGTTTAAACAATTATTTTCTAAACTATAAGGAAATACCTAAGTAATAACCAATTTTTTTTTTTTGCTTCACGGTTTAGTTATTCCTTATAAGTTATAAAAAAAATGACCTGTTTAAATTTATCATCTTGGCTAAATTTATGTACATACCGAAAAATGGATTAAAGTTTTCTAGTCGAAATTTCATAGAAATATAAAATAAACATAATTGTATAATTAAAACATCTGTATATTACAATGAAGAATGCTGTTTCGTGTGTCTATTGTTTTTTTTTTCATTTTTATAAGCCGCGTTAACTTGGCTACCTACTGGATATGTTGGTATATTATACATTTATACATTTTACGTTTTAGTTGTTATCTTGCAGTTTAACTTTAGTATACAAAACTGTTTTGATGGTTGAAAGCGAGCATATTCTACTTGTATTTAGACCAATAACGTATTCTATGTGTTGTAGGAATAACAGTTTAAATTAAATGATTAATAAAAACATCTTATAATGAATTACGGTATATAATAAATGAATTTGAACTAGTTTTCACGTAAAATCTTAAATAAACATTTATGAATTTAAATTTGTTTTCAAATACAGCTAAACTATTTAAAGTAGGTATGCTAATTTACCATGGTTTTTCACTTTACATAGCCAAAAATGTTTTGAGCAGACTGTCCACCGACTTGTGCACTTGGACATAAGAATATCTCATAATAATTTAATAAATACTAAACTCCTTAAAATAATAGACCCTAATTCAACCCTATGAAATATCATGATATCTTTTAACCATTTTATATAAAATGAATAATGAATATTATAATAATTAGTAAAATAATATGTATTATAAATAATCAATATTATGAAATGTTATCATCTCTATGAGAATCCCACCAAGATATCCATCAATATAAATATAGAACTTTTTCAATTGAGTTTTAGTTATATTTAAAGTTAAAACACCTATTATTAATATAATAATATACAATATAAATTAAAAAAAAAATTCAATTATATTATAATAGTCGGTGACCGAAGTGTTTTGAGAAATAATAATGTTAATTAATTCATTTTAAAAATATTTCGCCTCCGGCGGAATTTGGCGTTCGCTTTCTAGAAGATAAGACTTTCACGCATAAAGTGTTTCTGTTGTAGGTTGACAAAGTAGATAGGTAATTCAAAAATGTATCGAACTTACTATTCTCAAATTTTTATAGAAACTCGAAGTAACGGGTTTCACACAACAAACATAAATTATATTTAATACAAATTTTGAAAAGTACCACAGTAAAATACTCTACATATGTGAATTTGACTTATCGTTCTCGAGTTTTTATATGTGTGGAAATATTTGAAAGTCCTCCTGATAAATGTTCACCCGAATGTATTAATATAAATATAATTAAAATATTGTGAAAAAATACTAAGAAAGTCCGACGATTTGAAATTCATTACCATGAGATATGCGATCTATAGAATGAACACGGAGCTTATACGGTGTGTACCTAAACTTCGCGTCTTCGGAAAAGTCGAAATACGGACGACGGCGATAAAAACGGAATAGAAAATACTCGCGCGGCCGCCGATACGGAAAATGGCCAGCGGAATTAAATAAAAAGCGTAAAGTTTTCTCTTCCACGAAAAACCGTCTGTTCGGAGTTAGCGTATATTATTATCATATACCTAATAGATTGGATCGTAAAAAAATAGTTTAAATCGCGTGAAATCGTCATTAAAAAAATGAAACACGGTGAATAATGCAGATCTGTTTAAACTTATTGCTTTATAAAATATACTATGCGGTCACCTATACTTACACTCAAGTACATATATCTGCCTAGATAGGTATATAATTTTATTTATTGTCTCCGTAATATATATATTGTTAAACATAAACATTATATTTGTTTCGATTAAAAGTATTGTAAAAAGAAACACAATATTCTGTGACACGTTTTCAAAATCAAAATATTACGAAAAACCGTTATGCAATAATCGTATAATAATAATATTATAATATTGTCATTTGTCCGCGTAGGCAGTTAGACAGTTAATTACTGGGTTATCGTCGTAGTCGGCCGTGATCTCCGGTGCAGGCCTCTAAAATACCGATTAACTGACGATCGGTCATAAAATAATAAGAATACAGCTACTGGACCTACCGGGTCGATCGAGTTTGAAAACGTGTAAATAAACATATTATATAACCATAGAACCTCTCCAAAAAAAAAAGTATTAATATTTAAAAACCAAAATTTTGCAATTCACGTACGTTACATATTATTTTTCGTATTAAAAACATTTTAAAAAGTTATTTAATGTATAGGTATACAATATTATTGTAATCCGGTTGGCCATTGATTTATAATATAGGTGTAGTTACTCGGTTTAGTGCCCATATATCATGATTATAAGAATGTCATCAATTTTATTAATTTTTTTTATCACCATTATTCTTCCCCCAGCCATTTTTTTTTTTTTTTTTACTACGGCTATAGGACATTTCCTCACAAAAAATAAAATATATAAAACTTCACACGGAGGTGCCTACTAGGTACCTGCAGTGTACACTACACACGGTATAAAAATGTCAAAAATTAAGTTATAGATATAAAACTACCTGCCTACACGCTGAACCAAATATCATTGCGGTAGAATTAACAATAGGTATGCAATAATCAAATTTTAACAAACGAATATTTGTTGAAACAATACAATTTTCATTGTTTTAATGTAGGTACCTATATATTGTTAAATTAATAAAAAAACGTGTTTACAATAACAAATTCATTTTGTAAATTTCACAAAATTATATAAGTTATAATTTAATAAAAATAATTTGTAAAATTAATACAGATTTTATTATTATAATAAAATATGTTATTAAATTGAAAAAATATTTTGTTTAAATTGACTATTTTGATTAACAAATGGGCGTTTGTTGTACGAAGAAGAGGAGAAAGAAATGAACACGACATATTTATAAGTGAATTAACAAAATATTTGTTGATCCAAATACATTTGTATTCAATTGGACAATTTCACCCAAGACATTGATGAAAGATATTTTAAAATCAATAATACGTTTTGTGATTTTACTGTTAAATTAACAAATATTTTATTTCTAAATCCACAATAACATTTTATTGGACGTATATTAACAACGATATTATTAAATTAATCTATATTTTTATTGAAATCACAGATATATTTGGTTCAGTGTATTGGTAAATAATTACCACCACAAGTCCGAATATACTATACGTACATATATACCAGGTACATACCTACCTAATATTATGTTACTCGGTGTTTTTAATAAAAATTACCTATTAAAAATTCTATAGGATGATAAAAATATAAGTACGTTAATTTTCGGCAATACCTAGTAATAGGTACACCTATATCACAAAAATATGTGAATTATTAAAGTAAAAGTACCTATTAATTTGAATGTTACGTTGTATAACTTGTTGTTATTGATATTATAAATTATAATATAGGTACTATTATTATTAGTCCGCCTCGCGCGCATAAGTACAGAATGGATGCCTCGGCCCGGCGCTGCCGCGAACGTCTCGTACATAAAGTACTATCTACTAACCAGTGTGGTTGGACGTGATAACGGCGGTGGTAGAATAAAGTATAGGTACTCACAGACAGATGTAGAGAAAAATACTTCAAAACGATTGAAAAATTCGTTAAAACGCGTGCAAAAAAAAAAAAATAAACACTAATATCGAAGCAGAAACAGGGTCGTCACGAAGAGAGAATTTTTTTTTTTTTTTTGGTCGAGGGGGGTGAAAATGTAAAAATATTATATAATACTTCTCTTCAAAACATAAAATGAGCAAAAAAAAAAAAAAATAAAAAAAAAAGATAATTAACTTTTACCCATTTTGCTGCCCACTATAATCTTAATAATTTATAAATTGCCGACTTAAAATTAAAAAAAAAAAAAAAAAAAGCATCGACTTTTTCTACTATTAGCCCGACTGAACTACAATTTGCCAACTGAACTTAATTTTGCCGACTGCTTTACGAGGTGGGGTGGGGGTGAGACACCCCCCCATGCCCTGAGCAGAAAGACTCACCAACAATAATAAAAATAAAAGTACTAAACTCTTATCATTTTTCGAAATTGAGAATTGAAAATTATCATCAAAAATTGAGAAATATTATCTAAATAGGGTGCAGATTGTTGGCAAGCATTTTGTAAACAAATTGAATGAAAATTGACAATGAAAAATAGTGAAATTTAATAAGATTTTGACTACTTGTGAAATAAAAGGGCATTGGTGAAGCATGGTAACCTTGTGGGTCGACCGTGACCTACCGGTGATAAAGTTTAAAACGTACAATTTAATTATATAATAATTTATATATAGTTTGTATTTATTTATTTATTTATAATATAATTGCTACACCGTTCAAATAATACAATTTAAAAATTAATAGGTATTAAATAAAATATTAATAATATTAATATTATACAATCAGTGTTCTATCTATAGATTTTACTATGAATTGTAAAGACAAAATAAGACCCATCCGAGGAGGCATTCTTGAAGGACATCTGTAGATTATGCCACAGATAAATTTTTTTAAATTATTAACAATCTGTAAATTTTCAAAAAAAATCTTTACTTGAAATTTTTATTTAGTTTTTTTTTTTTTTTTTTTTAATCGTCTGAATTTTATGGACATAAAGTTCTCACACATCACATTCACTTGTACAAAAATACATTGAAATGTTTTTAATAAAATGAATAAATATATTATCTTATTTTGTATTATTCGTGTTTGGCCTGTATAGTATACTATGTACAAAGTACTATATATACTCCCCATCGAAAATATCTATAGATTTCTAAAAATTTAAAAATGATTTAAAAATCACACCATAAACAGTAAAAGTAAATGTGACAATTAATATTCAATTTGTTTGATTGACTAATTAATAATTAATCAATTGATCAATAAAAATTTTTTAATTATAAAAGTTTTAAAAATAATTGCTAAAATTAATTACATAATATTATGGTTAAACTACATTTTCAGAAAATTAGTTATTTTTACATGTTTTTAGTTATAACTTCCAAAATAAGTAAACATACGAGTCTAAATAATTAATTTTTATTTTGCATTTTTTGGCTTTTTTTATTTTTCATGTCATTTTTTTTACATTTGAAGGTAATTTTTTTTATACTATTTTTCAATAATCAACAGAAAAATAACGAGTATACTATATGATTTTTTTGTTATTGTAATATATTTTTTTTATTATTTTTTTCATTATTTTATGTAGTATATATATATATATCATCGGTGATACAGCAACAACACGTACCTGTCTCATATTTTGATGGTTAACAGGATGATGAAAAAACACATTTTCAATGATTTATATTTGTTCGAATAAAAAACTACAACATTTATTTGAAATAATTTAGGATTTAAAAATATTTTTAAAACTTAAAATTTGAATTTAATAATTATTTACCTTTTTACATGAGATACGTTTAATTATAAATTAATATGGTTGAGATAGGTTGTTTTACCATACTATTAATATTGTGTAATCCTAATGAAATATTAAAAACTATGGTATTACCTATAATTCTTAAAAAAAATCTTATAGGGAATTTTATTTCAGATAACCCTTTTATTTCACAGTTTGTCTTTTTAATTATAATTTTCTTCATATTAGGTAAACATAAATTCAGGTATAGGTTCATTTTATAACAATAATATAAACAAAATCATAATTATTATATTTAATCAGCAATTTAATAAAAAAAAAAATGTAATTCAACCTAAGTACAAATTAAACAATTAAAAAATATATTAAAGTAGTCTTGTCAATCATTTTTGAACATTTTAAATTATAATCTCAATTTAAAAAAAAAAGCCGGTCAGTAGGTTGTGGAAGCACTTCGCTCGTCGACGTGTCAGTATTGGTGGATGCACTTCGCTACTGGGCAGGGTACTTTTGGTGGATGTATTGAATTTGAAAGCAATGATAAATCATTGCATTCAATAAAACGATTCTGAGCGTAGCTTCGGTGTAGTAT
>JAIPRL010013085.1:0-11050 GCA_025469235.1 Pemphigus obesinymphae
GTGCCCAGCCAGTAGCCACCATGGAATCAAAAAAGGTATGTACAGCAGTTTTGGTTTTTTAGATAGTTAGTATTTTTTTTTACTAAATCATATATACATGGTATAACACAAATTAATAATGAAGTTATGGTTCATATTGTAGACATTATACACTATTCACTATTGTTTATAAAAATCATGTTTTATTATTTAGTGTACCTATTTAATTCAATCCAAGGATTTAATTTTGATGATCACAAAAATAATTGGCATATTAACATTTTTTATTTTTATATTATAATACAAATTGCAACATGAAATATTATATTGTGCAGTGTGTACTGTACAGTACAATATTTAACGAACAGCTTAATCTTCTTCTTCTCTCCCAACTATTTGGGGTCGGCCACCCTGGTCCTACACCTCCACTTAACTCTATCTCCCGCATCTTCTTCACTTACCCCCACCTTCCTCATATCACTATAATATAATATAATAAATACATATAATATATATGCCATGGAAAATAAAAGTTAAATTATTAAAAATTTAATATTTGATAACGAACAACTTTTTTTTTTTTTTTCACATACAAAGACATTAGGGAGTTTTACTCGTATTGAGTGGTCGTCAAAAAGGATCGGGGACCTGATTTATAATTTGGAGGCCCCCCTTGACCAGAGTCTGGAGAGGGGGCCAAAAAAATAAAAAGCGTTTCAAAAACAAGAAAATAATCAAAAATAAATGGTCTCTTAATAAAAATTTACAAAATTGTTTAAATTATCAATATTTGTTCTAAAATGTTGGGGTCCTAGACCCACGGACACACTTCCCCCATATTTTAAATTCGGCCCTGAAAAAGATCCATACCCATTTTAGTAAGTACACAATATATAATCTATTTTATATGATAACACGGTTAAGTCATAAGTGAGTATATATGATAATTGATTTACACAGTTGTAATATTACAGTACATACATAATAACGTTAAATATTCGTAATTAAAATGATAATCTTAATTCCGAAATAATAAAGACGCCTTGAAATAACGTACCTATATTGCTCATAAGTCATAATATATTATAACTATCCGTAACCAATTAGTCGAAATAGCTGATTATAATTGTACATAAACTCGGATAATTGTTACTGATTGCTTTCAACATTAATTATTTTTAAAATAAATAGGTACGTGTTTTTAAACTATATTCCATTGCAGTATTATTAGATACTACACGAGTTTGCATTATTTTTTAATGTTTAGACACGTTTTTTTCGTGTTATTTTCTATTCGTCAGTTTAAAAATGTAACAGGTAATTTAGGTAGATTTATCTTACATATCTCTATTATAATCTAATTTAATACATACTTTGTTTACAGTCTGTCGAGTGTCTGTACATACAATGTACCTACAGCACGTATAGTTTTTTTAATGTTTAGATACGTTTTTTTTTCGGCTAATTTGATATTTTTCTGTTAAAAAAAACAATATTATAGATTCATTTTGTACAAACCTATTATACTCTAATTTAACATAATATATACTTTGTAACGTCTTGCGAGTATCTGTACACTGAACCAAATGTATTTGTGATTTCAATAAAAATATAGATTAATTTAATAATATGGTTTTTAATATACGGCCAATAAAATGTTTGTCGATTTAGAAATAAAATATTTGTTAATTTAACAGTAAAATAACAAAACGTATTATTCATTTAACAATATCTTTTATCAGTGTCTTGGGTAAAATTGTCTAGTTGAATACAAATTTACTTGAATTAACAAATATTTAATTGTTAATTCAATTATAAATATTTTGTGTTTCTTTCTTTCTTCTTCGTCGTAGAATACAAACGCCCGTTTGTTAATCAGAATAGTCAGTTTTAAACAGAATATTTTTCAATTTAATAACATGTTTTATTATAATAATAAAATCTGTATTAATTTTACCAATTATTTTATTAAATTATAACTTATATATTTTGTGAAATTTACATAGTGAATTTGTTATTGTAAACACATTTTTTATTAATTTAACAATATATACATTAAAACAATAAAAATTGTATTATTTCAACAAATACCTATTCGTCGTTTTTTAAAATTTGATTATTGCATATTGTTAATTCTACCAACGATATTTGATTCAGTGATACAATGTACAGCACGTATAAATAAACGTGACAGTTACATCAGTAGAAATATTTCGAATAAACTATAATATATGTCTGCCGTCTGGGTTTACACGAATAGAGTGTTCTAAACCAGTATACCTAACTGCGTAGTCACCCTTTTACTCTTTGTATTTGTTTTTTTTTTTTGTCTAACATGTCGTAACAGTTTGTCAGATTTTTCAACTGCGTACTAATATTATTATACAACGTATTGGGCACAAGTACACAACAACATTATCTCTTTCGAAACCCCTAAGTTTTAAATGTACAACTATAATACATTATATAGCCGGTGTACATCGTAAAAGAAAAACAGTGAAATTATTTTAATTTTATACTTAAGTATAGTTATTATGGACTTGCCCCGGATGTAGTGTTCCAAAAAAGTATTCGGAATAATATACTTTGTTATTTTTACTTGAATGTCTTCATAGTAGATACCTCAAAAAAAAATATATATGTATTATATTATTATATATTCCTTAAAACAAAAATACGATTGTTTAAGGAATAAATATTATATTGTGAGGATATTTTATAATGTACACAGATTGTGGACATCGTAAAATGGAATGAATAAGCACGGTTTTGAAAGGTTTGCTGCTGCAATAAAATCTGCATATTTAAGGGAATATTTTGGTTATTTTAGTTTTATTTAGTGTTTCAAAGGGTTTCATTATTGATTAAGATACGACTTTCAGATGTAAAATAAGAAATTTTAGATCAAAGTTTCAAACATTTTTAAATTAGTGTTCCTATAATAATTAACGTATGATGCGGGACGACTAGAAACACCAATATATTATATAGGTCTACATGAATACTTGAGTTAAAAGAATGTTGCGGCTACAAATGTTCAATAAAAAACATATTATACATTAACATTTTTCAATTATATTAACTTGCAAAATTGGAAATATAGAACAAAAAAATATATAAATTATTAGAGATGGGTCGAACTCAAAATTTAGGCGTCGAACCGAACTATGAAGTTTAAGAGCCAACCCAAACTCGAACCGAACTTTTGTTTGATGAGCCGAACTGAGCTTTTAGTTATAATGTTGAATCCGAACCCGAACCGAACCTTGAAATATTTTAAAATAGCTCGAAAATAGTTAAAATTATTAATTATATATAATTAATTTATATATATTAATTTTTATAATATATATATATAATATTATATATATATATATAATATTATATAAATATAATATATAAAATTTATATTATATTAATATTAATATATTATATTAATATTAATTAAAATTATAGTTAAAATAGTTCGTCCGAGTTCGAACTTCCACTCGAGTTCAAAATTTTAAAGTTTGGTTAGATTTTTCAAACTACGAACTGTTCGAACCAACTCTATAAATTATGATAGATAAAATAAATGAATAACTGCAAATATCTAGTATCCTATGTACCCATTTTTTGATAAAGTAATTTTTTAGAAATTATAGTTTTTAATAACTATAGCAAAATGTGTAGAAAGGCAGCACTTATTAAAAATTTCTTAGGTAGGGCACTATGTAATGTTGTTTGTTATATTTTTATTTTTGTTTTATCTTTTTACGGTATTCGTAAAGTTGATACAGATGAGAAATGTGAAAGTAATATTTTAATTTAAATTTTATAAATATATGAAAAAAAAACAAACATAAATAAAAAAAATTATGGCGAATGGAACCACTAATGATATACTTTTAAAACGTATTTAAATATTTTTTAAATGATACATTTTAATTTTTCTTAAAACGTATTTAAAACTTCCTATACACACCTATACATATTATATAGGTATAGAATCTTTTAAAACCGTGGGTGAGACGTCCTGTTGACACGCATTATTTTTAAATTATAAATAACAATACTGAAGTTTTTCCTTTTTACACATAATGAAACATACTTAATTATACTTAACAATATTAGGTATGCTCCGGTACTATATATTACATAAACCTAACATAACATAGCCATGTATTCCTCAAAAAAATTACGGAAACCCATAAGTTCAGAAAGAATATTTATATGTCTCTATTACTATGTGTTATTATAGTTATTGGTGGGAGGGGGAGAATCATATACAGTGGCGTATTTGACTACAATTTATTTGAAACTAAATTTAATTAGTATATATGATACCAAATGATTTATTAAATTTAACTTCGATACCTACTTGTAATCAACATTTTTGTAATTTGGACATAACATTGTACAGCTTTATGTATTTTAGGGGGAGTCGATCGCCCATATCGCCTCCCTCAAATACGACACTGAAATCACATTTGCGATGTGGTTGTAAACTTGGTTACATTTTTTGTTTAATTATATTTTTACTCTTTTACTTTAATGAATATTATTTCATTTTTAGTTTTTAACTTCTGTATTTTTATTATTGTTTAAAAATATATTTTTGATATAAAACGAATGATATCTATGTCTGATAACTATAAATGTTGATTAATACATTTTAAAGAAATACCTACCTACCTATAACATTTTCATTGTCTAGTAAATGTTATTATAATAATTACGATTATATAATTTTTGTGTTTCGGAAATATAAAATTTTGATAAAGGATATTAGAATTAATTATTAAGTACGTACAATAGAAGTAAATGTAAGTTCTATAATATATTTATTATATATACAAATGATATGTAAGCGTAAAAAATTATAATCATTATATTATAATTTATAATATGATATTATGATAAGTATAGATTTTAAGTATATATACATGTATACATATTTATTACAGATATTAAATTATCTAGTCAAACTAAAAAAAACAAATAAATTATAATAATAAATGATTGAATTATAATTATAAAAATCAACACATAAATTATGTAGTATATTATCTACATACCTAAGACTTATTTGGTAGAATTTCAGCGCATAACGCATAATTAAAGCATATAAATATACCACTGTACAATTTATAATTACTAAATATAAAAAATTCGTTTTGTTTTATATAATAATTGTTTCTGATTTGGTACATAAATAGTGACTATGCATATACGATCATTAATATTTTTGTCACATTTCAGCCTTTTTAATACTTAAACAAATACTAAATAACGTTTTTTAAAAAATTTTGAAAATTTTTCTTACAAAACAATAATAACTGTTTTCATTTGAATATCCCCAAGGCAATAGAGACTAGTTGACATTTAAATATTATTATCATTAATACGTATATAGAGAATTATAGAATTCTTCACAATAAGCTGTATATGCATCGTACTTGGACAGGTTTTTTGTCAGTGTTTGGAGTGAATTATGAATTATTAAACGTAATTTCATTTAACGGAAAATACAATTAATGATTTTAGGTGATATTAAATTATTCTAAACATTTAATACAACATGACAAAAACACCAACTTAATTGGTTGATAATTGACGATAACAAAGTTCTTTCAAATATCTTTATTTTAATTCCGTTTTACGGTAGGTACTATTATAATAAAATATAAATTGTTAAATTTTTTAAAAAATCATTAAAATAAATATTTGAGAAAAATTTTTTACGAATATTCTAAATATATACATATTATTGCATATATTTTTTTATACGTGTATTCGAATATATATTCAGAATACTGATTTTGTTTAAAAAATATTTAGTATTTATTTTATACAGATATAGCAATGTATTTTTAAAACGTTTTTTTACTCGAGATCGTTAAACAGTTTACGAATGTGTTTGATATTTCATATACGAATTACACCGATATATGAGTACGCTTAATTTCACATATTATTTTATATTATCCGGCATGTTTATCTAATAACCTGAATAATTTTTCTTTATAATATGCAAATATTATCGTATAAATGTTATATTACTGTAGGAATTTCAGAAAATTTAGTGTATATAATATAATATATAGTAGGTATATGCGATGCAAATAAGTGAAGCGATTATTGCCCCGCTCCTAGAAAATTTTTACCTTAAAAAATGCCAAAAATATTTGTCCATGAAAAATCAAGATATTCAATGAATTCAAATTATAATATTATTCATATTTGTACATACAATGTACCTACACGTAATAATATACTAGTTGGTTACCTACCAATTATTGATAACGATTTACTCCCTTCAAAGAAAAACTGGTTTTCGCTACACTGATAATAATATTATATTATATACGCCTATATCAACATTTTCCTACATTATAATTTATGGCCTGTAGGTATACGCACGAACTCTACAAATCATAATATGTGACTAATGCGGGTTAATACACGTTACAAAATAATAATTACATAATATAGAACAATTTTTTAACTTTTATAAAGCCGGTTAATATTTTGAATTTTCTACTTACAAGTCGTACAGTGTCTAAAAAAAAAAAATATGAAAAATGAAATTATCTCCTATAACGTATTTCTAGTGGGATTCACAAGCATAAATTCTAAACGCCAGCTTCTGGGAGGAACCGAAGAACCAATATTATAAACGAGTATTTTCAAAAAATTTTCAAAATACTCATTTATGATTGGTTCTTACTAAATTCTAGCGCCTATAGAAACTGTGGCTGTGAATAAGGTATATATGGAGATAATGTGTTAGTGTTTAGTGATAACGAATTTTTATTAAAAATTATGCCATCAAACGTAAAATAAAAATTACAATCATCTTTCAGCGTGGATTTTCTATACTATGTTTTAACTCATAATGATTATAAAATAAGAATACGTTTCTTTCTATTTTAAGTACCTACCTATAACTATTTGAAGTTTACATCACGAGTAAAATAATAACGAATAAAGAATAGATCATTTTAAAAGTAAAACAAAATTGGACTGTCTTATATACCTATAACCTACTAATTATTTACATATACGTATAAAGTAAATACAGTATAAAATAAATTATATAATTATTAATATGCCTATATACATATTTTAATTAAGTTGATGCATAATTCGATTATTATATTCGAAAAATAATCAATAAGTAATAATTGTTAATTGCGAAATTGATATATGATATAATATGACGAGGATCCAGTAAGCGTATTATAGGTATATATATAGCTGTTGGTATAGATTTACTTATTATAATATTACATTTATTCACAATAAAATATATTATAGGCACCAACCTAATACGCACTATTTTAGAATAATATAAAAGTAGGTATATAATACTAAAAAGTCAGTCAAAAAGATCCAAACCATTCAACTTATTATGTTCATCAATGGAACGGGAGAAAAAAAATCCGTTACATTACAATGTGCTATCAAATAAATAAAATAAAAAAATATATAAAATAAATAATTAGAATAAATATTCGTATTAGGTAGACAAGTTCTATATACGTTATGTATAACATATTATAATAATGTTCATGAGTCATATCGCGGCTTTTTATGAGATTTATAGAAAACTGTTATTTATTGAATTCCGATATCGTTCGATTTAAAAGAATTATTGAAATAATAATAATAATAATAATAATAAATAATACATTTCCACATTATATATGCCTATGTAATAACTCAAATACGGTTTGAATTATCATCGGACGCAGAATTATGTGATGTGTCCTTGCATAAATAAATGGGAAAATGCGGAATTTATATTATGTGTGTTCAAATAAAACATAGAATAAATGTTCTTTAGTGCGTTTTTTGTTATTGCGAGGTCAGTAAACAATAATATGCGTCCTACTTTCGTTGACTTACTCGCACGAGTTTACGACCCTAAAACGAATGACCAAAATGTATACACATTTAATGCCTTTAAACCTTTTGGTATATACATAATATACAATGATCGAATTTATAGTCCTATTGGTGATTATGTGTAGCTATTATAATTAGGGCCCGGATTTCAATGCAGTGCATTTTTTTGGAGGGTTCTCTAAAAAAAATGCATTCTAAGTACATAATTTGATTCTGTAATGTAACAATACTCCAAACTTGAACTTTTATTTCGCATGTTTTTTTTATGCATTCTTGCACTGTTTTTTAATTTTTCCGTCATTTTTATTAATTTTTAATGCATATTTATATACATATATATATATATGAGTTTTTAATGTAAAATTATGCAATTCAAAATAAATTTGAAATTTGTTTTCATAATAATTTCCATGCCAATTATCAACGGTTTTATTTATGATACCAATAAAGTCTTTATCCATCTACATGTCAATATGTAGATAATTGTTTTAATGAAACTATAAATTCTATCCGAAAATATATTAAAAACAAAAAAATATAACGTATAATTTAACATAATCTTATTTTTATATTTTAGTATGTTTAGAATGAATACAGTTCCTATATCTGTGATGATGTTATTCACTGGTCAAAACCTGTATTGACAAAATGTTTATTTGAAGTTTCTAGTCATATTTTCATTAATTAAAAACGTATAAACTTCCTTTAATATTCAAATATGTATTTAATTAATTTTTTGTTTAAAAAAAAAAAATGAGTCATTTTTTAAGGTCATTATTTTGGTTAAAAGACATTTTTGAAGGGCATTTTTAGCTATATTTTAAAGCATTTTTTGGTCGTTTTTAGAGCATTTAAATCCGGACCTTTACTTATAATATTTAACTACATTATATTACACACATTTAAAGTTCAAATAGACAATACCAAACTTTACCGTTTCGATTATTTAAAAAAATATTATCTCAGATATTATTATAGGTATAATAAAATATAAATATGTTTGCGTACCTATATACTACTGTAATGCCATTTAAAGTATTCATATCGTTTTCTTTTTTACATTATAAGCATAGCGAGGGAGCTTTATTGGTTTTACAATATTATATTTATATATTTTTTATTTTGCTGTGAGCAACTTTTCGACGAGAAGAAGTCGAATAGGAGTATTGGTGTTAACGATAATAATAAATTCGTTCTAGTTGGTACTTTTTAAAAGTAATTTTTTGATTTTCCCAATAGTTTGCTTAAGCGTAAAGAAATAAGTTATAAAAGCCCACTCTACGTCCTACGAGCGTGCTACATTCCCGGTATCTAAAAGTATTTTAAACAATAAATTATACTCCATAAACAATTTTAAAACAATCTGGTTATCTACTATATATACTTATACATATAAAAAAAAAAACAAGACAAACAATATCAGCTATCTATCTATGGATTTTATTGACGAAATTCAGGACATATTTCGAAATAGGTATATAATATTTTCCTTCTCCTCAACCCTTTAAAAAAAATATTTACAGATTTTGATAAGTTTGAGATTGAGATTCCATCTATTCGTATGTACAATATAGATGATCAAATATATTGCCTACAAATTAAAATATTGAAATTAAGACAATAGATTTCATTAATATTATATGGTATATTTTAATTCGTTTGATGGAGATTTCCATTTTAAATAGATAATTTATAATGGTTGACAAAACCATACCTACTAATACGAATTATACATGATTTTCGTATTATATTATGGTATATATTTGATTTAGAATCTTCAATAATCAATACCAAATTATTATAACAATAATATCTTTCTAAAATATTATTATTTCAGCACCTTACTTAAATATGTAATTTTCCTTATCGAATATAACCATTAGATAATTATAATATTATGTAATGTATATGCAAGAATCATAACCGGCAAAAAAATTGCAATGTTAAATAAAGTTTAAGTTCAAGAGATACAACTGCAGTCTTGGACAGTATAAAGTAATTGAAAATATTTAATATTACATGTTACTGCAATAAAATTACTTTACTGTAACGAAATTACGTAATTTAATCGCATTTACTTATGAGTAATTTTATTACTTTAAAAAAAGTAATTTTAATAATAATTGTAAACGCGTTACTTTGGAAAAAAAAATTATATTTTATAATTTATTACATATATGTATATAAAATTATACATATTGTATTGATATATGTATGCATCGTATCTGGTTTTTCCTTATCTGAGGAACCTGTATACCGATAAAGAAAAAATGTATTTTGCCCAACATTATGTTACGCTAGAAATTAGAATCATATATAAGACTAGTATAATATATAATCAGATAAACGAATAACTACATTTTTAGCATTAACTATATGAAGTATTAAGCCATTATAAAAACCCCATATAAGCCTCCTGTTCACTAACCGATTGATAAAAAAATGGTTAGTTTTCGGTTGCGAGTGGTTGTGTAATCGTAATGCCACATTTGACTTTAAAATCCATTTTAATCGTGTCATTGTCGTTTCGAAGTGTTCAGTCGTATTGACATTTGTGATTTTACAGTATTAAAATAAGTATCAAAAATATCAAATTCACATTTTTTTTATTATTATTAATTAGTAATGTGTACTCGTATATATACTTATTAGGTACTTGCAATATCTCGAGATTTATAGGTGATTTGCAGATTGCCGAACAAAAAGCAACATAAAATCAAAAAGTAATTTTAATAGTAACGCGTATTACTTTTTAACTTAAAATGTAAAGTAATTTCATTAAATGAAAAATTTAGGTAATTTCATTACATTTTAGGAATGTAACGAGTAATTGTAATTTTATTACTTTTAAAAAGTATATATATATATATATGTATCAAAAGAAGATACTGTTAATTTATTTCATATATAATACTTTATGAGTATTTACACTGTAAAATTAGCTTAAAATTTAAATATATATATTTAAAGAATATATTATTATTGTAAATTTATAACTTGTAAATAAAAGTTAATAAGCATATTTTAAATTACTTTTAAATTTACTTTTTAATTTTAGATGATTGTGTAGTTTATTATTATTTGATGAAGTAGATATTAAAAAATAATGAATTCTCTCTTATAAACAGCTAACTTAAACTCTTTATGTATATTTATTTCACTAAATAAATATTATAAACAT
>JAIPRL010013086.1:0-11049 GCA_025469235.1 Pemphigus obesinymphae
AAGTTTTCGCAAGGGAAGAGAATTTTTTTCGACTTACTGAGGTTCTACTGTATATATATATATATATATATATATATGAGTATGTATGTAGGTAACGTAGGTATATATATATATGTATGTTTTCTCGAATACACCAATGCTACCTCCACCAAACTCAAACAGGCGATTACTTCGTCCCCCTTTCCACACATCAAGTCTATCTCAACCCGCCCCGGCCTACTCAACGGCTACAAAAGAAACCGTCCTCTCAACTTCTAAAATTCCAAAACTATAAAATTCACCCCCTCACCACCTCACAACTCCTGATACATCCGACCCTCTGGTAGAAGCACAAGCTTGAGACAGAGTACCCCCCACAAAGCAAGTCAAGTCAAGTATGTATATGTATGTAGGTAATGTAGGTATACTCCATGTTATAAAGTATTTGAGTAAAATTAGGTACCTACTAAAATACTTTTATTGGTATTTAAAATTTTTAAAATGTCATTAATTTATCTTCATAGGCCTAGCAGATTATTAATAAATAATAAATATCAAATAAAAACTATTTAGTATCATTATTATTCATCTATAGGTAATATTTTTAAGTTACATTAATATACCTATATTGTATAACTGTAGCTATAGGTAATCTATAGGTATTGTGTTCTTAGTTTGTAGCTCATTATAAATTAGTACATTTTATTTGAAACTTAAAGTTCTGTGGATAATGAAGTAGACATATTTTTAAGGACCTACGTACATCACTAAAAAACCTTAAATTGTTTAATTGTTATATATTATAAATAATGCAATACTTAGGTATTTATATTTTATTATTGATTAATTTTTTATTTTGTAATTCATGTATTTAAAACGCATGTATTAGTACAACAATAACAAAAAAGAAGAACCAATATGATAAAACAACATTTTATGTTTTTAAATTTGTATTGATAGTTCTAATTATATTGTTTTAAATTATTTTGAACATTATTTTTAGTATTTGAGTAAATTGTTAGTAGATGCATCAGGGGAGACTTTAAGATTGTTTATCCCACTCTCCTCAATAATTTTCAACATAGTAAAAAAATAAGACAATTATTAATTCTTTCAACTATTCACCAAAAAAATAATAAAAATTAGAGTAAATTTTTACAGAAATTAAAATTTTTATGTGCAAGATATAAATAATAATTTGCAATAATGACGGTCAACGCGATTGCGATAATCATGAAACCGGTGTAGTGGTGGAAACAGTTAAGATGGCTGAGAGACAATCTAATTTCTAATAAGAGTTGGAGGATATGAACACTTTGAGTGGTCATGGGGGTTTTTGCACAAAGCACTAAAAAGATACCATATTATATCAGGGTTGCTCCAGATTTTAAAATTCCCTGAAAATCATTTTTTATTACTATTATTTATAGTCATCTATACTTATGTTAATATTAAATATAGATTTGTTATAACATAAATCACTTTAGTTAATTTTTAATAATAATAGTTGAACTATTGTATATAAAATCTTGTAGTTTCTAGTTGAAATATCTAATAAAATACTGATTATTTGTCAATGACATAATAAGAAAATACATATTTTTTTTAAAAAAATTTAAAACTAAACAATTAAGTTTTATACACCAAACACACATATATATAATATATCAACAACCATGATTTGAAACTTAAAATATTTGTTTTTGTTCCCTAAGTTTCACTGGCAAATTTAAAATTTCCCAATATTTCCAGTATTCTCAGATAACGTAGCAACCCTGTATATAATGTGCTCTGCATAATTAACTAAATAAATACTATTTAATAAATGAGTTACCTTATTTAATTTCTAAGAAAATATAATATGCACAAATAAAATATTTTTAATATAATACTAAAACTAATACAAATGCAGAAATTAGTAGATATACAATTTTTTTGTTATAAAAATTAAGATATTTATATTATTGAAATAATAACAAAAATATATTTATACAAATTAAGAAGCAATAATTATTATGGTGTGTATACATGCTTGAAATACAGGTATTCTTATGAATCATATTGTTGAGAATTTTCTATGTATTTTTCATGTTTGTTCAAATAGTATGAAAAATTACTTAATGGCTAAAGAAATAATTTGTTTTTTAAATAAATGCGAGAACTCGTAATGAGTATTAAGGTTTGACAACAATACAAAAAAATTTATAAATTAAAAATATAAATAAACCACTGTTTGCAAAGTTTTTCATTTACATTTAGGGAAGTTCAAAAATTAAATTTGTACATTTATTGAAGTCATATAATAAAATATTTTATACCAAATTTAATCAGATAGATCTGCAAAATCACTCTCTTCACTTGAGGGTCCATCAAATGGTTCAAAATAAATAGATGTCTCATTTAATTTTCGAGGCCTAAGTTCTCGTTTAACACCATCAACTATATCTTCTGAAGAATCTAATTCCAGTTCATATTCATCAAGTTCTCTTTTAATTTTAATCTGATCTTTTGAATCAATTTGAGATGTCTGTTCATTTTCTGAGGTACTTTTTTTAGGCTTTCTACAATGTCGTTTGATAATTGGTTTCACTGTACTGCTGCTACTACCACTTTCTTCTTCATTCATTTGATCCTGTAATTTGACCTGAAAATTGGTTTCCAACTTAGTTTGGTCATCGTCAACATCAGTGTTTTCTGCTTCCTTTTCCTCATCCATAGTTTTTTTTATTTCTTCAGTGATTATATCTCCGTTAACAACTTGTTTATTATACTCAATATCAATAACATCATCATTTACTTCTTCACAATCCATTTTATCTTCAATAACCTCATGTTTGATATTAATTTTAACATTTTCTTCCGTGAGACATTCATTTTCTGTTGTATTATTTTTTTTAAAATCGTTATCATGTTCAGATGGTTCAGTTTTAATATGTATTTTAGATGGCTCAGATTCTTCGTCACTACTAGACTCTGAATCATCTGAAACAGATAAACTTAAGTACCTATTATTAGGTTCAAATACAATTGATTGTATTTGTCTAAGATAATTGCTACGTTGGTTTAATAAAAAATTTAGCTCTTCATCTTCTTCAGAAATTTGAGCAATTTTCTTTTCTTTTGCCCAGGATTCATTTTGGTGCCTTTTAAAATTTAAAATCTAAATAAAACAAACAATTAAATAAATTAAATATGTGTATATATATATATAACAAATAGATATACCTCATTATTCACTTTTTCAAGTTTGGTTCTTATAATTTGCTGGCGATAATCTATGTGGCATCTTTCCAATAAAGTAGTTAAGTGACTTCTGTTCATTTCTCGTAATTGAGCCAATGTATCACCGCACTTAATTATTTCATTTAAAATTTCATCACAATCCTTAAATAATAAGTATTATTAAAAAAAAAAATTTACAGAAATAAAAATTAAAATGTATGAACTATTCAAGTGTTTGCAAATATTCGACATATTACTATAGTATAATATATAGTATATATAATATAGTAAAAATGATAATAGTTCTAATGAAAATTCAGATCTAGGTCCTAGTAAAACTCATCAATACTTGCAGTGATGTAGCCAAAATTTGTAAAAGGGAGGGGCCAATTATTATTAAAGGATCCTATTTGATGAGCAAAAAATAAAATCCATCCCAAAATTAAACATTTACTACTTTTTTAATTGCTAATGTTATTCAAGCAATAATATAAAAAGGTTGATCTAGCTTTCTATTTGAATAGAATTGAAAGTAAAGAAAAGTTTATATATATAATATTTTCTGATAATCTGTTTTATAATTAATGTATACCTATTTGAATGAATCTAGTCTGTATGTTTAAATATATTTTAAAAGTAATATAAAATAGTTCAATACAACTTTTTATTAGTATAATCACAATGCACATTAAAAAAAAAAAAAAAAAACATATTTAGACTAAACAAAGAAAAAGTATTTTTGTTGGTTTGGTAATTTTTGAGTTATTACTACTATTTTGAAATTTGTAAATGACAATATTTCAAAAACAATATCATCAGATTTTTACAATTTCCTAAATATTTAGCCTTTTGATAAAAGAATACAAAATTAATTTTTTTAAATAATTGAATTTTAATAATAATATTATTCTAATAGTTTTAATATTAATAATTTTAATACTATTACAAGTTTACATAATATTAACATAAATTTATTGTTAGTAGAATCTATAGAAAAACCGAACTTAAAATTATAAAAAGTTAGTAATTTAAAAATAATAATTTTTCACTCCTTTTATAATAAAAATATTAATAATATTTATATTGCATCTCCATAAATTAACATAAACAAATTTTAGTATTTCCAATAATAATATTAATTAATTAATTATCAATCAATTGTCTTGTGTCTAAGTAATTGTTTTTTTTTTTTTTTTTTTTTTTTTTATGATCTTTAAATATGCAATATATATTATAATAAACTTGATTTTTTCAAACATTCAAATATTTGATGTTGATCCATTTATTCCTCTAACCCTTTAATATGTGATAGTTTAAATATTGATTATTCACAAACGTGTTATTGCAAAATATTTTTAAAATTTAAATACTTCATCAGATTTATCTAATGCAGGATGCAGCTCTATTGATGGTGACACAGGTTTTGAATAACGTCCCATTAATCCTAATTTATACAATTGTTTCTTGACAGATTGCTCTGCATAGAATTCTTTACAAATAGAACTCATTTCTTGTGGTTTGTCCTCATCTAGAAATATATTTAAATACAATGTTAAATAATTTTAATAAAATGTATTAAAAATAAATAATTACCATCAAAATCAAGAAAATGTTCTTCAATATCCTCCACAGACATATGTGAATGTTCTGCAATAGACGTTACAATTCGTTGATATATTGGAATATATACACTACCATCATGTCTATAATATTAAATAATAGTAATAATAACAATACAAAATATCACATTAATTTGAGAGCAGTGTGAAAAATACAAACAATATTTAAAATTACCTAAGTACATATGTATAAATCGATTTATAATTTTATAATAGTTTCATCGTTTTAAATATTGTATTGTATATAAATTAAATCGCCCAGTAAAATGAAAACAAAAATATAACTAACAATTTACTTAATATTTAATATGCAAATTTTCAAATAAAGTTTTATGTTAATGACATAACATAAAAAGAAATATAATATAAAATTAATATTATACTCTATTCACATTTAGAAATGATCTGGAGGACAATGTTGCTTCATTATACAATCTATACTCTATTCAGTTTAAGTTTATATCAAAATTCGCCTGTGAAATGAATTTCAGAACAATGCAAGACCCCCTGTCTACGAATTTCTGTTCTGTTACTGGCTGTTGTTGTCGTGTACCATTGTCACACATCGGCTTCTGACATTACCGCCATGCATACAAAGAAATATTATTCATGATGTAAATAAATATAAGGTTGAATGCGTGAACACAAACCAATTTTCGTCTGTCGCCTGGTATAAACTATATAAACTGTATAAGTTGAACAGAGTATAGTATTAAAAGCCAGCCGATATGTAGAAAAAATTTAAAAACTAAAATGTATTGTTCCAACTCAGTGACGCATTTGTTTCACGCATGCACATTGCACTAGAAAATGCAATACAGGTGGTCAACTCGCCAGTGGTAACAGTTGATATTATCTGATGGAAACTGATAGGCAACCAGGTCACTTTTAAGGCGAAAGGGCACATATAATTTTTTGTCGTTTTTTTTTCACACCGCAAACTGCTCCTCTCTTTCAATATTTTGTTTAAAAATATTTATAGAACAATTTAAAATTTTTAGACAAATAAACATGGATCTTAAACAAAATATTGAAATTGAAATTCTCAAAAATAATGGAGAAATGTGTTAAACAATTTTAAAAATATTCATTTGGAAAAAAAAATGGTTGGCTTTAAGTACTTCAAAACTGTTTTCTCCTAAAATTTAAAAACAGTGTAAAGAGTGAAAACAACGAAAATTACACACATCCCTCTCCTTTAGAGGATAAATTATAATATATCTTTTTAATAAGATAGTAAGTAGTAAGGGATATTTCTAATTACTAATTATTAATTAGTGACTAACTTTTTATAAAAATAAATTATTGATAAAATTATATTTTTTAGCATGAACATTATTTCTAGTCTATTTTGCCATGTATTTATAACATAAACATTATAGTAATTTTATAAAAAATTATTTTTATTAATTTTATTAACTAGTTTATATCACTCACATCTACAATTTAAAATTCAACTTACGCAGCAATATTTGCTCTATTTACTAGTTCTACCACATCAGGGGATATTCTTTCAGAAAGTTTAAGTTTTTTAATTGGTCGAGGAGAACACGATGACTGACTTTTTTGCATTTCTAACTCTTCCTTGGCCCAATTCTTTGCATAATGTTCACCTAAAGGGGGTATATCATATAATTTCTTACCGGGGTTATATGATTTAACTAGATCTTCTAACCACTGAAAAATAAAGTTCATTTAAATTGAATTTAATAATCTAGCATATATAATTATCTTACATTCAGATCATCTTTTGTTACATGCGCAAGATAAGGTTCAACTAGGGACCAAAATTTATTGGCCGATTCAGTTTTGCTTGGTGGTAGTTCCTTAAGGAAAAAAACATGTATTTAAAATAATGTAATATTTTCATAATTTCATACTTACTTTACTAGTAGGATCAAATTCGACATTTATCTTACGACATTCATTAACAGGTGATATTTCTGCAGCAGCTCTCGGTCTCTATAAAAATGTAATATTTAAAACATCTGCAATTAAGTAATAATTGTTCCGGTTAATAGTTAGTAACCAGTATAATATTAAATATATTCAAATAAAATTTAAATAGTATCATTAATTGTAATAATTAAAAATATTTTAAGTGTTTTACAAAATACAAAAATAGGTAGGTACTTGTTTGTAAATTAAAATTTGTTCACATTTGATACATAACATGAGATTCTATAACACTTAAGTCATACCGATATCTGATTTTTATTAAAAAGTACATAATTGTAAGCACAATGATATAATATTATGTACGAGTAGTGAGTACTTATGGAAAATATTTGATAAAAATATTATACATTCAAAATAAAATGCATTAATTTTATTTACACTGTTATGAGTCTATGATATAAATTAAATGTCCAGTACTTTATAAAAAGTCCATTCAATATTCCTTAAAACAACTATTAGCCCTTCAACAGTCATAATGGCCATAATGCTGAAACATTTTGACAATAAATAAACTTACGATTGTAGGAAGTTTAGGATTTTTCGATAATTTATGTAGGGATCGAGCAAACTGCATGGATGCAAATGTACTAAGTTCATCTCTTATTGTGTTTTGACGAACAATTCCAGTGGTTAACATTGCCTCAAGTTCCCATTGAACATGGTCCAATTCATCTTCTGTCATTATATAGTAAGAGTTTTCACCATGCCTTAGTACTAAAATAATTGTTAATAATATACCTACTGCTCTTATATCTCTTTTCTTAAATAAAAATATTTTTTTCTTACACGACTGTAATGTAGAATTTTCTGGAAGAACTGTATGTTTGAGTCGAGGTAATGACAGTTCTCTTTCTTCGTTATATTCTTCGAGCTTTTTTCTGGTTGGTGAAGGTAATGGAGACAATGCCTGGTTTGAAGATACATTACCATCGGTAGATGAACTATCTGCATCACTATCGTCTGCAGTCGTTGTGCTTGGAGACAAGGATTGATGAGTTACTGATCGTCCTCTTTTCCTTGGTGTACCTCTACCTCGGCCTCTACCTCTACCTCGACCCCTGCCTCTGCCCCTACCTCGGCCTCGACCACGACCTCTCATTCCACCACGATGAGAAAGTTTCCTACAATGCATACAAATTACAATATTATAAATATTAAATACCCATATAAAGTTTGACATGAGAATACAATATTATTTTTTTGTTTAGTATTTGTGAATTATCACGACTACCATCTACCGACATTTAGGTTGTTGGGACTACTAAAAATATAATGCAGACCAACAGTTAGGAGGAGAGAGATACCTATTAAATACATAACACTTTGTCTATTTCAAAGAATTTAATACCAAATTTTGATATTTTGATAAATACAAAAGCCAAAAATACCTAGGTACCTAATATACTTATATTATATTTATATATTGTAATTACTTAATAAAATACTTATACTATACTTCTTTAATCTATATATTTTCAATTGGTATAAGGCTAATAATTAAAACAATCTATCCTTTATCAATATAAGTTACAAATATTAAATATCTATAGGTACCTAATATTATAAGTAATTTTTTGACTATTTTGTTGTTGGATCATTTTAAATCCCATAAATCCCAAAAATATTTATAAACACTAAAAAGACCAGATAACACAAGCAATAGTCAACAAACGATATAACATGACATAATATGATGAATTTCTATATTATATTATTATTTATGGGTACTTAATATTCTTTGAAAATTTTATAATAATTTATCTCAAATTATTAGGACATATAATAATTGAATTTTATTTTCTTAGAGAAAAATGTTTGACAAAATTAACACCTATTTAGGAATTGTACTTATTGGGTTGAGATTATTATTTCTACTGTAATAACCTAAATGTATACCTAGGGATTATTACTCCGATTATCACTTTATTGAATAGTTCACCCATGTATTCTGCTCAGTATTCTGGTAATCAAGACAACACACAAGTTATGTTTTAAAAATATTTATTAAAATAATTGGAAGATACTATCTAGTTTCAGAAATATATTTAAATAAGTACTACTAAAATATGTCTTTAACCTCGGATATAATATAGTCACATAACAAAATATACAAATAAATAATATTTAGAATATATACCTACTGCTTTAAAATATTTGAAATTAAGTGTTTAAAATAGTATTTAATAACAAGAAAAGCATTTAAATACGTTTATTCAAATACTTTACGGCACTACACACAAATATGTACCATTCAAATACGTATAATAAGCATACCTACATATTACTATTATATTCTATACCTAAACAAAACATATTACTACGATATCAGCATTCAACGTATATACTTAGTACTTACTGTGGCGACATTATTGTTTTTGTCAGCTCACACGATTTCTGTGGTTCGACAGTTAACTAGCCCAACGTACGTTTCAAAGTTATATTTAAATAAAAATGCAAAAATAGTCATTCCTGCAGAAAAACACCCAAAACCAATTAAAACCGAAAAATACAAAATAGTGAATACGATAAGAATATAACCGCGTCCGTGAATAACCGTTATCAATAAACAATATCCGTGATATTATTCACTATTCCAGGATGTGTACATTAAAGCGCGCAAAATGACGCGTTCGTTAAACGGGAAATAAAGGTAAAAACTACAAATATACTGATAATGGATTTTTTTTTAATTAAAAAATCTGCAATAACCCAGTGTAGATTTAAAAGAAGGGTGACGTGGCGATCGCTCCCTCATTGAAGTGTATTTTTATCATTTTTTGAGGAATATAAAATTGATTTCGAATGGGAATTAGCCCTTTACTTATTTCTCAATTATCCCAATTTGCTTCACCCAAGAATGACCTTCAGATCCGGCACTGGCAATAACACGATATGTAATTATTTTTGTTTAGAATCGTTTTATCAAAAGAAATGATTTATCGCTGTTTTCTAATTCAATATATCCATCACCAGTATCCTACCCAACGAGCAAAATGCTTCCACCCCCTACTGCCCTGTTTTTATTTTAAACAATTTTATTGATTTTTTTTTTTAAATCTTATTATTAGTAAGAATTAATAAGAATTAAAAACCAATATTATCTAAAAATCGACCTAAAAGTGTGACGACAAAATTGTGGAACTTTGAAAAGTCGGATTTTAATTCTGAAAACTGTTTTGAATTCATCAGTCTTCTAGGGATCAATCGAGGCATTTATTTTTATTTTTTTTGGCATAAATGCAGTTTAGCTCCCAAGTGATTTTTTGGAATTTTTTTTTTCAAAATGTGTGTTTTTGCATGCTTAATTTAGTGGTACTTTTTAAAAAAGTCGCTCAAACTTCATTTGAAGTTATGGTCCAAAAACTTCAAAATTATCGATTTTTCTAAAAATCGTGTTTTCGAGTTTAAAATACCAAAAATGTATATTTTTGGACATTTTTTTTTGGAAATGTTGGTATTTAAATGCTCAACATTTTGGTAGAATCAAAATTTACCTATCGTACATACTTTCTATGACCACGTAAAACTTAATTTTAAAGTTATTTCAAGTATTTGCATATTAAAGTAACTCAAAATTGATTTTTTGAATTTTTTTTTTTTTTCATTCGATGTGTAATAACATAAAGAAGTTTTTAGTGAAATCAGAACTAACTAATATTTTTTTGGGTCGGAAGAAATAGGTTAAAATAATAAGCAATAAAAAATGTACAGATATAGCTAATGTATTTTATTCATGAATATATTTATAGGTATGTAATACAATTGATACATTGTTATTATATCTTTCTTTTTAATAACTAACTACCTAATATTCTATTTGATACAACTTAAAATATCTGCATCTATTCGGGTCGGTGTATGATTTTGCACACGCATAATATGATTTACCCATATGTATACCTTATTTGGCGACACGCAATGACGCCTGTGTACAACAGTCACATAAGTGGTAATCCTCTGCCATGTATTTAAAGTATCGACATCTCGAGGGGTCGGTGTAATTTTTTTGGCATACAACAAATTGTGTTGTACTGTTTTCCAAATAAACATTTGGTTTGTCGCGTATTGAAACACGTAATCCACAATGACAAACATTGGTACAAACTTGCATCGAAACATTCAACGATTCATCGTGTTTTCACTTTTCAGGTGTAGTGTATAGTATTTATAATAGGTATAGTACAGGTACACTCGTAATCAGTGGCGTATTTACGGGGGGGGGGGTCCCGGGTCTCGACCCCCCCCCAGAAAAAAATTTAAAAAGTCATAA
>JAIPRL010013087.1:0-11049 GCA_025469235.1 Pemphigus obesinymphae
CATGGGTTTTTCGTCCGTGCCGAAGCGTCTGATGTTTTGGACGTCGAAATTTAGGGCGGTGAGCTCTGATTGGAGCTCCTCGGTGGAAATACTAGCCGGGATGTTACGGATTATTACTTTTAGATGGTGGTCGGCAGGGAGGGAGTGAGTGTGGAAATCCACTTGATTGGAACGAAGAATGGTCTGAACGTGATGGAATTGGGCTGGGGACTAAGTTTTTAAATTAATCTTGCCGTCGGCGGTCAGCTTGGCTACTAGGCCGGCCGAAGCGAGGTTCGGGTCTTGAAATATGAGTGAGGCGGCTTTGCGCCAGATAGTTGATGGAATGATGATTGGTGGTGGGGAGGGTATTTTACTGCGTTGGTGGTCGGAGTTTGGCTTGAAATAGATTTGGCTGTGTTGTTGGACGGAGTTAATTGTAAGGTAGGTTTGACTGTATTGTTGGTCGGAGTATGGCTTATGGTTTGGTGTAATGTATATCGGAGGCTAGCGTTGGATTCGGATTTGGTGTCGATTGTTTGGAGTTCGTCATCCGAGGCGAAGTCTCCTGAGGAGGACGAGGCTAGCGACAGTTTGCGGTGGGGTGAGCGGCTACGGGATGCGGTGGACGATGCAAGTTTCGCGAGTTTAGGTAGGCGTGGAAGTGCTGGGTCCGCGGGTGGATTTTCTTGCCATTACCGTTTTTCCTAGTCATCCTAGCGGACGAATCAGAAGGAAGGCGATGGGCCACGAGCTGTCTCTGCGGTGGTGACCGGGTGGTGTGTGCGCAAGCGTGTATGACAGCCGCGAGCTGACTCTACGGCTGTGTGCGTGGAGGGTACCTTCGCGGCGCGTGTGTGGCCGCGAGCTGTGCTCTGCGACTAAACACGTGGCGTTGGGACCTGCGCGGTGGGTGGACAGCCGTGAGCTAAACTCTACGGCTGCGTGCGGGTTGTGTTCCTACGCGGTCGCGTTGGGAGCCATGAGCTGACTCTACGGCTTCGCGCGAATGCGTACCTAGGCCAGGGGCCTGCTGTAAAAACGAAGATCATTGACTGAAATACAGGAGCGAAGTAGAACGACGTGGGTCTGGTCTGCTCGGCTGCTGATAACGGAATAGTATCGGTCGTCGTCAAATCTGCCAGTATATATCACCTTGTGATGTAGCATGGTCTGTTTGGCTGTGTCGTTAAAGTTTTTCGATTTTCATTTGTATCTGTCCTCGATTTCTTCGGTCTGCTGTTTTGGTAACGTCGTAGGATGTAGTCGATGCCTTTAACGGCCTTTATATGCTATATTCGTTGCTCCTCGACCTTTATTATTCCTATTATTTGCTCTGCAATATCGGTCGTTTAAGTTGTTTTTAATAATCACGCGCTCTGTCGTTATTTTTACTGGGCTATTCCTCGGTTTCTCTTTGCCAGCTTTTTAATTTCGTCGATAGATCGCGCTACCAGTATGCCGCGTATCGATCTCGTACATCGATCGATTTTTCCGTATTCTGTGTTTAGCGGTTCATTGGGTTCGCCTGAACGAACCGCTATTTTGTCTTTTTTGTTTATCTGCATTGTCGACCTCGGGCCGTTACAATATGCTTGAGAGATTGAAAAAATATATTTTTTATAGCAACACGGCATAAATCGCTAAATTTAGAATTACTATAACATAAAAACTAAAACAAAAAACTTCAATTTAAAGTAGTTTATGATACTGTACAGATCTTGTTGAATCGAATAACGCACATTTTATGAAAGTCGGTAGAGTCTCAAATTACATCTTTATATCTTGAATTATTAATAATATAATTTATTTATCTAATAATAATTAATAATTATACAAAAAAATTATGCAAATTTGTGAGTTTAGAATATATTTATATAATTGTATTACTTTATTGTACAAAAAATATCATAGTTAAACTCTGGATTTTGGGTCTGGGATTATTTATTCACCAATCGTATAAAGTATTCCGCAGTCAGAACTTAGATTTTATCGTTTTTTCATCCTCCCTTTTCATCTCACCATGTAGCTTTTAGATCTAAGAAAAAATAATAATATATCGCAAAATTCTATATAGAACTTTAATTTATATACTATTGCAAAATAATATTGCGGGATAAAAATTTTGAATTATATATTTTTTTATATCACTTTATAAATAATTAATAAAGTATAAAAGTACATAACTAAGAAAATGGTTAAAATGTATCATGAAATATTAAATTAGTATAAATGTGGACTACCTACTTATATATGAAAAGAAAAATTATTCCAACTAAATTTTTCCGTAAGCCACAGAGTGAGGTAAAAGATCTTAAATCGAAAACTTTAATCAGAAAATGACCAACTTTAAGTACCGACTAGATACAATATTCTACAAATATTAGTGCTATATGTGATGATCAGAGTACTTCTTCTTATTGATTCTTTGGGTAACAAACGATTCAGAGCGGACGACTTTTGACAGATTAAATATTAGAAAACAATCATTTGGTACACCAACGGTTCATAATCATTTTGGATCTTAGACTACTACTAAAAAAGGATAAAGAGATATAAAATAAGATAAACTTTCATGAATCCCCTTCTCCTCATAACGACTATATAGAATTTATCTCAATTAGTATCCATTATAAATAAAAACAAAATTAGCTCACGAACCCCAGAATACCGGTTCAATAAAATTGTATGCAATATATATGTAAATTTTGGCTGAACTAGTTACAATAGTAAATAAAAATTATCAAGAATAATTCATAAAATATCGTTGCAATAAAAAAAAAAAACGTCGATACAGAAATGTCGAAAAAATTAAATAGGGTTTCAAAATAAACTTGAAATGGAAATTCAAAAATATTGATTATTGAAATTTTTTCTAAGTAGCTAGAGTGGTGTGCATTTAACGCTGAATTAAATTTTCAGGTTTTAAAAACTAAAATTAAGTCTATTATGAATTAAATGTTTCAACTTTGCATATGCATAT
The DNA here is from genome assembly GCA_025469235.1 of Pemphigus obesinymphae. Taxonomy (NCBI): domain Eukaryota; kingdom Metazoa; phylum Arthropoda; class Insecta; order Hemiptera; family Aphididae; genus Pemphigus; species Pemphigus obesinymphae. The sequence continues at coordinate 2,963 of JAIPRL010013087.1, forward strand.
TGCTGAAGAATTTATTAATTGTCTCAAATTTCGCCAGCAATGTTTTCTGCTCTGCACTTCTATACAAATAATATTTATGTTTATTCGGTCCACTCCACCGATTAGATTTGTGAAATAGTTGTCAAAAAGTAAAAAAAAACATTATTCATTCTAATTGTCAAATATCGTTATTTATAGGGGTTTAAAAAAAATGACACACTCAAGTCTATATGTTATTTCATAAATAAAAACACGTCACCAATTATTAGTATATCTTAGTGACGGCCAAACAGATGAATAGGTGGGTATTTATTAGTTTGCATTAGGTGTTAATATATTATGACCACACCACTGCGTACATCTTATTTTAGCGTTGTGTGAAACTCGTTAAACATTGGTAAAACCGATCGAATCAATGGTAGAGTTCTTATAAAAATTAGAGAATAGTAAGGTCCATACATTTTTGGATTAGCTAATTAGTCAACCTATTCATCAAAAAAAATTCAGGGGTATAGGTTTATCTTCTAGAAAGCGAAGACGAGATTATTTTTAAAATAAATTAACAATATTATTTCCCTAAAAAAATTAGTCATATTTGAAATATAGTATTATTTTTTGAAAAAGGTACAATAAATATATATATATATGTTGTTCAGTTTATATTATTAGAAAAATAGAGGGAAAAATGTGATTTAATGTGATCTTGTCTATATTATAAAATATAATTTTTATTTATAAAAGTTTGATTTATATAAGTATTGCTGTCAAATATAAATAGAGTTTTCTCGGTTTCTTCTCGCATAATAATGACCAAAGACCTATGTCCATGGAAAGTATTTTCTAGCGACATGTAAATTATAGTCAATAAAAGTAACAGGGAAATTTGATATTTTAAGTTTATGATCATTATTATCGTAATGTAATCCAAATGCTTTATCATATCTTCTAAATTCATAAGGAGCGTTGAAAATTTATTTATTGTGTATTTTTATGTATTTTTGAATAGGTTTGAGCTAAATAAAATATTGAATTTGCTCCTGAATGTCTACCCATACTGAAAAAATCTCGAATAGGTGTTTAATTATCACAAATAATTTGATTATCAAACATGAAAATAAATTGAATTTTGTATCACTAAATTTAGTTTAATTATTTGTTCAGCATTAGCAAATGTAAATAAATGAGCACCTTTAATATCATGAATTTTTTTTTTCAATAGAACAAATTTTTCCTGATTCGGGGTTTTTGTATACAAATAAATATATTCAAATTTTAATCCATTTATATGGGTAATGAGATTAAACATGACATTTGTTTTTCCTGATCCAGATGGTCCTACCATTATCCCACGTATGCTTTCAGGTAATAACGAACCATGTCTTGATAGTTTCTTTATTATCTGTGTATCTACGTTTACTATGATTATTTTATCGTTCTGTTCAATTAAATGCATTGTATATAAATACTATAATATAATATATTATCAGAATTTAAATTTGAGTCATTCAATCCATTATGGTTTTATTTTTAAGTTTTAAGACCTGAAAATTTAATACAGTATTACCTATAATACAATATTATATACATTATCCTAGCTAGACACAAACATTTTTTTTTTTTTTTAATTTTTCACACACGAAAAGCTATGAATTTGCAAAATTTGTTCTTTCAATAGGATGCCACATATTCTCCAGCAATTGGCGGGAAGAGTTCTGGATACACATCCTGGTAATAAATTTAAAATTTAAAGATAGAAAAACAATTATGCAAAATTTATTTGGCCATTAATCTTATTAAGAAATCTCAATATAAACATTAGATCTATCAATTTTGCAGTAATGGAGATCGTATTAATATTTTTAATCAATTTACAGTATTTTTAAAAATCATTATTCGCACTAAATAAATATCATTGCCAATCATCTTCTTAAGATGATACTACAATTAATTATTCAAACGTTAAAATTGTCTCCATATTTACATAAATTCATGGTGCTTAACTTGTTTAATTTTAATTTAATAACAAGTTCTTTAATAATAATGTATTTTTTGTTTTTACTAGATGAATTTTTAAAAAATATGTACCGTTTCTGTTTTAGCAATTAATAGCTGATTATAAAAGTTATTTTTTTTTATTTCAAGTCTTCATCAAATGCTATATTTTATATATATTATATTTTTATAATTTGCTTTAGGTTTTATCTTGTGAAATTATAGTTTAACTTCTCGTCTTTAATTTTGCACGAATGTATTGTTTGTCTAGTAAAATATTCAAAAGTCCACAATAAATGATAGAAATTCAGAAATATGTTTAAAAGAAACTATCGTGATTACCCAATATTAAAAAGTAGTACGGGTACGAAAGTATTTTTAGATCTAATTTAAAATGTATTTAAATATTTATAGATTATTAGATTTTTATTTTTCTTGTAGTATTTAAGAGGTTACTGTTTCAATTGTAAAATGCGCATAACTATGATTAAATTATTTAGCAACTACAACTAACACGTTATTCGTCAGACATATTGATTACATGTATAGTATACAATATAGTTGGTTTAAATTAAACAGGGATAAAGGTAGAATTATATGCTATATATTTTAGAATACATTTGAATATATTATGTATTTATTCATAGATTTAATTAAGTGTTGTAATGTTAACAGACGTGTTATTGATGTCTCAGGAAAGGTTTACCTATACAGAGCGCAAGACTTACTACAGATTTAGTATTATAAAATAATCTTTCTGGTAGATAATCAGCGCCAGTTTTTCCGATAGTTGGTCCAGCTATGGTGCAATGTCCGATACTAAAATAAGCAAACATAGTTATGAAATATAGTATCAATTATGACAGGAATTGTCAAATGAAAGTAACTATGGATGTAAATAAGGAATTATGCTACCAGTTATATATTTACGTATGATATCCTTGAAATTACCAAGATTTTATTAAGAAATCAGAAATTATAATATATTTGTTTTAAATACCGTTTTATCAGTAAAATAAAAAAATATTTTAAGGCATGGTCAAACTTCGCTCGTTGGAGGCGGAAACTTCGTACGCGTAATATACTGGTGGTTGAATATTGAATTTTAAATCAATTATAAATCATCGTATCTTTTTTCCGGGGGAGGGGGGATCAAAAACTTTCGAGTACGAAATAGATAAGATTATAATGTATCAACTACTAATTTCATTATGATAACATTTTGGATACAACTTTTTTCTTAAAGCTTACTTTATAATATAAAGTAAGCTTGCACTTTATTATAGGTTATTGATGTCTAAAATCTAATTAGGTATACACATAATCTTAAACATGCGCAGACTTGAAATATGATAGTACCTATTTCAGAGAACGTGAATAACTAAATAAAAACTTTTTTAAACAAAACCTTTTACCCTAAATATGTAAGCAGATATCTCTACACAAAATGTGTAACGAAAAATCATGTTTTTCCTGATAAAATTATTTTGAAATGTCAGCGAATATTACGTTTACTTAAAAATAGTTTTTGAGTAGGTATACTAAGAATGCAATTAATAAAATCAATGATTATATAAATTACGCAATTTTGATATCTAATCTCATACTTTCCTTTTGATTTTGGTAAGAAAGTATTGTTGAAATATTTATTGTTTAATTTTCAAATCACTTATTACCACGATTATTATGAAATATATATATCGCTGATATAAAATTTGTAATCCAGGTGCGGAAATTTCTTGAAGAGGAGGGCTCACATTTATAAATGATTTGTGGGTAACTTTTAAATACTAGTCGTATAACATAGCAATATGCGGAAAACATTTAGCATGTAGGTAACTTTAAAACTAAGAGAGATAAATAAAAGATGCAGGTTTTCAATCTGTGAGTGGCTGATTTTCTAAATACCTTTTATTAGTTTTACTCATTTAATACCAGTCTAAGTAGACGGAAAATATTGCTTAGCTCGATATACAAATTCGATCAACCATGCCTACCTTTCTTATCTACTCTCCGTGCTACTCTTTCACGTCATAATCTTTGTGAGTTAATTATTATGTTATTTCGATTATTTTTATTATTATTGTTCTTTTCGTACTGGTTTGTGTATCATATGGTATTATAGTTTTAGTTATTATACCAATAAACATTTAAAAATTTATTAAACCTTGTATGCAACCTTCAAATGTATTGTTTAACATTAAATAATCATATTTTTTACTTTTTTTTTTATGTTAAGTTACTTGTAGAATTATTTATATATATTAAATAATAATTTAATAAACATACTTTTAATATGTTAATATGTTTATTAAATATATGTTTAATAAACAGGCAAGGTTCAATGCACCATTGAACAGTTCATATGAACCTCTCACCCCCTCAAAAAAAAATACTTACAGGCAACATTGCATTTTTATTGTACTACCTCTTCAATCTCATTATTGTACTACCTTCACGAAACGTGTATTTTTATTTTTATTTTTTGCCGTAAATTTTGCAACAAATCTTAATTTCGGTGATTGCATTCCATCCTCCAACCCCTACTTACTTAAAATTGTTGTACACACACTTATTCGACTTAACTACACTCCAATGATACAAACGTAGTCGGAATGTGGGTACATATAAATACTACAGTAATAGTATACGGTTTAAAGTACAACAGAGGAGAAGAATTTTTTTGTATTGCCGCAGTACATTCAATGGCGGTGAAAACGAGTTTGGACGGTAGCAAAATGTGATGTACATTAAGGTATATAACATACTAAAAGTCACTTTATTGGATAGTCCAAAATCGAATTATGGTTTGCTCATAATTCAAGTGATAATAAAATGAATGCCTCATGTTTTTGTCTACCACCTTTTGTATAAATTCCCTAAACATAGGTGCCTATCAGTAAGACAGGAGAGGGACATGGGCACATGGCTCCCTCTGGAGAATACGAAAAAAATATTACTTTTAGTATATTATGTACCGAAGTGTATAATACATATTGACATCAGACTGAGTACGATTTGACTACTATTAAATTCAAAATAAAGATTTAAAAATGTCCCTATATTTGTCGTGCCTATATTATCGTATACAATTTCACAAGCAATTAAAAAACTTTTGTTGCAGGTAGCCGAAAATTAGACCTATATTTTCATGGTTTTAGATACACCTACCCTTTTTTTAAACTCAATATACATAGGTGGCTATGGTCATGGAGGGTTAGAGGAGAATTATATCCTCCAAGAGATTAACTTTATAATGGATTATTGCTAAAACTCATAGTTTATAACATAAAAATATTATGATTTATTTAAGCCTATCCCCTCTGAAATTTATCCTATATGCGCTAAACATTAAAATATAAATAAAATAGTAATGTTGAATTAAACATTGTTTTTTAAAGGTTATGTAAAACATTAATTTATAAACATTTAATATTTAAATATTCAATTAAATGTTATTTTACATATATATATATATTTAAACTTTAAATATTAATACTTTAACATTAATTTAACAAATAAACGTTTATACTTAAACGATCAACTATTAACGTTACATCAAATGTTTAAGATTACAAAATGTTTATTGAGATTGTATTGTTATTTCACGGCCAACACCTTTTTTATTATTGCTCTCACTCGATTTTATTTTACTGTATGTACGTGTTCACCATTGAAGCAAAATCTATTTTTCGTATACAATCATTGTGTTTTCTACTGTTTGCGTTATTTATTTTCATATTTTAAATTCATTCTTAGACGCTCTAAACACATATAACTATTATGTACATTATACTTCCATATTATTAAAATAAATACTTATATCAAATACAAGTGGTTATAAATTATTATTATTACTCACACCACTTGTGATCCTGGTAATTTCTCTACTATTTTCATCTGCAATCTAGTGTCAATCCATGTCATTTTCGATGACTAGTAACCACATGCCCGACATCGAAACTGGTGCCCATCATTCAGCGTAAGACCGCCCACAACATTAGGTTTTGTGAGAGGCCGTCCAGGTCGTCTAGAGTCGTCCATCCTATAAATTTTCACCTGCCTTTGTTTTTAAGTGTGTCTAACAGGTTAGATTTAAAAACTAAAATTATTTATGTTATTTTGTAATTCTAAAATTCTTCTCACCGAAAATTGACTTTTTCTTTCCCATTTCCTGTTTCTCAAGTTCCCATCATCGTATCCACAGCTAAGTATTTATCGAGTTATCTAGCAGCATTTTAGTAAGCGCACTCATAATTTGAGTTGCCCATCTGCAAGTTAGCAGGTACACGAATGTCAGGTGGACTATCCTCGAAATTTCAGGCACGTAAAAATGCGGTTGTCTACCCCACTCAAAGTTAGCTAAATAAATGTCTTTTCTTTTTTTGTTTTTCGTCATTACCGAGAAGTCCTTCGAATCATTTACTCGTCGTCCTTCCAACAACCAGCATACAAATAAATAAAACATTAATAACAGTAGTAGACATTTATAATCAGGCAGGTATCTGAAGCACAACACGGACAATACGCATAATAATATAAGGTATGTTGACAACATATTTTAAAATGAGTATGCGATTTTTCACACTCCTATATTGTGGCCCGCGTGCATACGTTTTCGTAGTATTCCGGACATATATACCTATATATGACTATATTATCTATATACCTATGTATTTACCAATGAAATAATCAGCTTAATGAAGCTTATTAATGAAGTATAAAATAATTTAATAATACATATTTAGTAGTAGTAAGTATCTGCATATTATTAAACCAATACCTATACAGAAAATTATTATATTATTGAATACAATATAAACACGCGGCGGATATTCGTTACCCGTATAGCCACATTTCATACAACTATATGCGGTGTTGCGTTTTTATTACATTGACGTTCGGACGATAATTCGCAGTTCGGCTGCGTTTTTCCACAGTGTCCAAATCGCGAAGGATTGTAATGGCCGTGTATAGCCGCTCTAATCCAAATCAATGTTACTTGAAAAACGAAATTGGCAACCGCAATATAATATAGATTATAACATTATTACATATTATATGTGGCTATAAAGGTACGTGCTCCGAGTATATATAATATAATATAGTTAAATGGTAATGATTACAACACAGTAGGTATATAAAAAAACAAATAAATTATAATATAAATTAAGACAATAAGACAGAAACCTAAACTGTACCATTTTTCCTAAAATTTTAATACTTTCGTAAATACTATGGGTCTATTCTACTATAATTCCTATGTTATAGCATAGAACTAATGTACTGTGATTTATATTTAAGATATGATATAACATATACCTATAAAATTAATAAGTGCATAGTGTATATTATGTGTTATGTGATGTACCTTATACCTACATATACTTATCTGACATTACATTATTATTTATTATAAAATAAGTACCACATGTATTTTTAAATGAAATAAAACAAAATATAACAATATATTATAAAAATAATATAAATAACAGCGCACTCGAGTAAATCGCCAAGAGTAGATTTAAAATTGTATAATATTTTACTTACTTGATAACTACCGTCTGCAGTCCACCGATTGTCAAATCACACGACGACAGTGAAATAAATGACAAACAATATCCATAATACGAAATACAAATATCAAACATATAAAGTTCGGGCAAACCCCTGCTGGTGCGCTTTTATACTACTTATGTTAACTATTTTATACATCTATGTGGTGGCTACACTAATTGGGGAGACCACCTCTCCCAGTCCGAGCAGTGAGGAGACGATCGTTAGTATGCCTCGGATTTTCGTACCTTGCGTTACTACGTGTCTTGTTGTTCCTTTTGTGTTTTCTACTGTTTTTTTTCTAAAAAATGTTGTATGGTCATTATTCTCCTGACTTTTAATTATTTTAGTTTTAGTTTCCTAACATTTTCAGAAGTGAGATTCGAAAGTGCGAAGTCCGAAACTCGTCCGTGTAGTGCGAAACGCCGAATGTGCGAGATCGAAAATCGACGAAAAACGTGTTTGATTAAGTGAGGTTATTGTCCGTGTACCTACAGACGCGTCGACTCAATGTCGTGACAAATTTGTAGGTTACCGGTTACCGTATCACTTTTATAGCA
>JAIPRL010013088.1:0-11049 GCA_025469235.1 Pemphigus obesinymphae
TTTATCATAAGTATTTATATTCTGATACATGGAATTTACTTGGCAACGGTTGGTAATAATTTTTTGATGTCGGACACCTTATCATTTCAATACCTTATCAACGGTCGGACAACTGCCAATATCCCCTGCTTCTCCTGCGGGATTTACGTGGTTTTTTTCTTGTTTTGTTTTTAATAAAACTCAACTCTTTGATATTACGTCGTTTTGGTATTTACCATGTTTTGAAAAAGTATTTCTATAAATTGTTCGGAATGTAGTCGGAAAATTATGAAATTTTTATTTTTATTTCATTTTAAGATGTATTTCAGAGACCCCCCCTCTCCGAAATATGTCTTCGGCTCGTCCCTGGCCAGTGGTAATAATAACTAAAATATTGGGACGGAACAATTGATATGGATTTAAATGTTGCATTTTATCAAGGTCAATCAACGTCCGTGACGAAAAATCGAAATCTCGAAAAATCACTTTTCTTAAAGGTTGACCAAGGAGCTTTTAGAAAATGACAGTGGCAGCCTATGATATTATAATATATACCGTGGTTGTACCCCTGATCGTTATGAATACGTACTAAAAGTAATATTTGATACGTCATAACATTTCTTGGGAAATACCATCATATTTATACATTTTAACTATACTCGTATAATGGCAACTAAAATGGTTTTAAAATGTATATACCCATTTTATTTTCCCGTCAAACTTAAAATCAATAAATGCATAAAACATGCTTTTGGTTTACTGACGGGACAATAATATAACTACCTATTATTACGAATTATTGTATTATCGGAATATTATATTATGTTGGCGGCACTTTTATCGTGTCCAAAAGAGCGGATTTTTCTAACCTACGAAGGAAAACGAACACTTCTCACTTATACGGGTATAATATATATATAGTGTCTCAGGGCACTATCGGACCGAGTGGCAGATATATTATTATAGATGATGATGATGATGGCCCGTTGACGGTTCGTCGCGTGTTCGCGCTTTCCCCACGCGGATAATGATTTACAAACGACCGTATATGTGTATCGTGCCCGATAGCGGTGCGTCAGGATCACACGCGTCACACTGACAACCGATTAGATTCGCTCGTCACCGGTTTGATGATATATTTTCGGGTGAACGAAAAAATAAATATAAATAAATAAAATAAAATAATACCCGATAATCCTCGTTTTCTTATTATTATTATTATTATTATTATTCTCGTCGTTATCGAAGTCTTCGAGCCCGCGCTCGCGTCATAATCGAATCCCGACAGACTGGCGGACTGCGCGACGATCGAGCTTCTCGATATTTTAAATTGAAAACGATTATTTAAACTCTATATGCAGTTCGTTTCCCGGTTTTCCCGGAATATACCCAATTCACAGGGACACCGCCGCCGCCGCAGTTCGTCTGACTACCTCGATGAAAAACGCTCGGATTCCGACGAGGTCCTTGTCGGCACGAGGGACAGTGTGTATGTATATATGTTTCAAAATAATCGTATCTATCGTTGCCCCGTTCGCCGTTTAAAATCTGAAATTCGACAACGAAATTAATATTATATAATATATATATAATAACACGCTTTTTTGTTTGTTCAAAACAGTATATGATACAGTCACGCGAGATAGGACAAAGATTCGACGGGGGCTGAGATAAATATGATTCGAATAATCGAATTTTTTTTTTTTTCTTGTGAATATTGGGTGGGTCCATATATAGACTACGTCATCGTCTCTTTTTCGCTGCATTTTCTCTTGGCTGCTTGCCTCCGAGTTGGCCGGTTGGGTCTCGTAATTATTTATTACGAAAAATATGCTCCAAGTGTCATGGAAAAAACACGTTATCTAAATACATATTTATATGATTATATGGCATTTCATATCACATAGGAGAAAAACGATCCTTAGCATTTTACTATACATACGGCCCATATGACTCATATATAAAAATAACATTTAAATAATATACTTAAAATAAAAATTTTAAAAAAAAATATATGTCATCGACATTGACGATATTACCGTACTTTTAATCAAATTTTTGCTTGTCTGTCCGCAAACCGTATACGGTAGACCATATTACCGTACTTCCCCAACCGGGACCGTACCATTGGCAACACTGTTATTATGAGGATTATTATTACTCGTTTTTATTTTATACATTCATATAACATATATCTTGATAATAATTCTATAGTATATATATGTATATTTATTATGTTATTATATTTTATACTTCAAATTTAATATACATTTCGTTGGATTTTAATTGAACATATATCCACCTGTTTATAGTGTCCAACAAATTTCGAAAATTATCTAGTAAATCGAATATCGAGTCATCAACTTTCGAACGAAGTTTTATTTATTTTTATGTTGAGGTATACTTATATTAGTGTACCTTAATAAATAAATTTATTTAATAGTTTGTAAAAAAAATTTTAATTTTTTAGACCATAAACTAACTTTTTTCATTAATTTTTTTATCTTTATATAGGTAAATGACAGGATTTTATGATTATTATCTAACTATTTTATGCTGAGGTTGAGTTAGAGATAAAGAGTAATTACATTTCAACAACACAAAGGAAAACAATTTTTTACAAATAACAACAAAAGATAATAATGTATATTATTCATACATATTAATAAAAAAAAACTGAATTAAAAAAAAAAAATTAAATTACTTAATCTAATTCTAAGAATAACCAATTATATATACCTATAATATTCTTAATATTACATTGATTACAGTGGATATTATTTTTAAATGGACATGGCATTAAATTAATACAATACGTATACATATAGGTCATAAGTAGTCAACAAATGACTGATCATAAGATTTAAAAGCATATTTCACAAGAATATTATGTGAGTACTTTTTCTTTTATTTTCGGAAAAAAACCTTATTATTGCTATTTTTGCCATCGGTAAAAACGTTTAAGTATATAAACATAATAGTCATATTTTTATAAAGTGTTTTTACTGGAAATACGCCTAATTATAAACTAATTTTCATTTTTCATAAACATTATTTGTGATTTATTATTTTACATCATCTGTATAGTATAATTCTAGTTACGAAATTTGAAGCTCATATGCGAATCTCGAAATTATGCATAATCTAAAATACTATTACCGAATTTCAACAGAAATTAAACAAATGAGATTTAGGAAAAAAAATTGTGAATATATTTGGTATTTCATTGCGTATCCGATGCAGCTATGTTATCTACGGTCAGTAGTAAAGTTCCGATTTCAAGTACCTCGACAATCATCTCGATTGGTTGTAATAGAGAAGTTTCAGTGTATTATGTAAATATTATTTTTCGAGATTAAAATACATATTACAATTTCAAGATTTATATCATATTATTATGAGTGTATATGTCATCGGCATGAGTATAAATATATAAACATAATATATAATATATATACATAAATATAGTAAAAATATAGAAAATAGCAAATATAAAATTATATAGATAAATTTAAAATTGACAACAACAATGGCAATTATTGTCATTGTGTGTATTATTCAATTGGTTTTCGATTTTTTTCAATAAGAAATTTTAGACCATGTGAATGCATAATATTCCACTGAACTATAAACTAACGTTTAAACTGACTTTTTTTGCTCTACAGCTCTATAGTTAAGCTTCTGTGCGTGTCCTATTTAAAAGTGAGTGTTCTGTTGGGTTTTAACCTTATAGACGAATAGCAGATTCTTTATTTGGTGTCCGGTTCCCATTCAACATTATATGCAATTTAGTGTTTGCCTCCCGTCCACTTAGATCGAAATATAGCGATGGTTGTTCATATACATTTGATATCAGAGTGAGATTCGACATTCTTATACTGATAAATATTAGCGAAATCTTTACAAAATGTGTTTCCTGCAACTTTTAAAGGCGGTCATTTCTAAAACTTCTACATAAATACATTTTAAAATTGTTTTTTGAAATATCTATCCTATACACATTGAAAATGCAAGGAAAATCCATGGGAGGCCATTTTGAAGACATTTTTTCTCACTAATTTCACCATTTAAATATAAACATTAAAAATTCTATTCGATAGTAGATTCTCGATCAATCTGAGCGTTATCAAATACTTCAGTATTCTGCCAAGCTTTATTAGTAATAAACCTTCTTTCCAAACCATATCATAATATTTGTATAGTCAGATTACAGGTCCCGGAACCCCTTACAATTATTTATCTATTTTGAAGTCCATTTTCTATGTATGTGGTCAATACCAACATTTGTTCATTATAACATCTATCCTATACCTTATAAAGTTAACTCGCTTCTTCGATATTTATTTTTCATTATTATATCTTTGAACTCGGTCAGAATTATATTAGTCTTTCAAATACCACATATAGACTATACGAGAACAGAAATATTTACCTATAATTTGTAGGATCGTCTACTGGCTTCAGTTTTGAGTATTATCTAGATAGTGTTTTACTTATCTAGATAAATAATGAAAAGTTATCTAAACAATTATCTTAGATAAAATTTCACTTATCCAAGTCGGTATATTTATTTAGATATTAGTACTTTATAAATGATAATACGACGATGTCCTTATGGTAATAGGGTGTTGTAATTTTTTTACTTGACTACCATAATAGCATATGAGTAGATTAAAAATATACTCGATCGTACGTTAATCGGTCGTTTTGTATATGATTTTTTCGCCCTTAGTTTGCCGGACAATGATTACACCGATGCACTATATGAACGAAACGATTTAACTTTTAAAGTTTTTATTTTAACCGTTACGCTATACGTGCATTATAAAAGTATTTTTTGACACTCCAGTACAGTGTCTGCACCGTGTTATGTGTACGGTGTACTATAAACAGTGTTGGGTAAGTTAATTTTAAAAATTAACTAAGTAACGTTACTAGTTACGAAATTAAAAGATAACTAGATTACTTTTTCGTTACATAAATACAAAATTAATAGCGTTACATTACTTTTTCAATTCAAAAGTAACTACCTAGTTACAATGACGTTACTTTCAACATTTTTAAATGTGTAAAAATGAAAATAATCAAATAAAATGTCAAAAACATCTTTATTTTTTTCTGATAGTCGTCAATTGAATTGTATTTTTTATTTATAAACATGTAACGCGTTATTTTACAAAATTACTTACAGATAAATAACGTAGTGTTACTCTTACGTTACTACAGAAATTAAATAACAAAGTTACTATATAACGTTACTCGAAAAAGTAACTACGTTACAGTAACGAGTAACGTCCGTTACGTTACTGCCCAACACTGACTATAAATGATCCTGAACCTTGAAATTTTTACTCGGGCACCTATTTCATGTTTTAATTTGAAGTATAAAGTGGATATCTGTATTCGATTCGAGCAAATGAATCTATTATCTACTATTTATTTATTGTCAAATGAAATTAAACACTATTTTGGGTGGAGAGACACGCCTCTAGTGACATACGACCAGTGTTGGGTAGTAACGTAACGGACGTTACTCGTTACTGTAACGTAGTCACTTTTTCGAGTAACGTTATAGTAATTTCGTTGTTTAATTTTTGTATAGTAACCTAAGAGAAACCACGTTAGTTATCTGTAAGTAACTTTGTAAAATAACGCGTTACATATTTATAAATAAATCTGCGAAAAGTAGGTATTTTAACGGTCGTATGATTTTATATAATAAGTTGAAATAGGCGTGATATTGCATTTTATAATATACGACTGACGACTATCAGAAAAAAAATTTTGACATTTTATTTTATTGTTTTCATTTTTACATATTTAAAAATGTTAAAAGTAACGTCATTGTAACTAGTTACTTTTAAATTGAAAAAGTAATGTAACGCTATTACTTTTGTGTTTAGGTAATGAAAAAGTTTTCTAGTTACCTTTTAATTTTGTAATTAGTAACGTAACTTGGTTACTTTTTAAAAGTAACTTACCCAACACTGCATAATACACACATAGTCTTAGATTACCAAGTGGTATAAAAGATAGGTACGTAAAATATACTTACGTAGATTATCCACAATCGTTTTTAATCAATTAATATCATAACGTATACAAAATTTGTTACACCCTTGAAATGCTTGAAAATTTTTTATAATTTAGTTTAAGAATACTTATGGAATAATCGTAGTCATTATTTTAAAAATTGTTCATAATTACAATTAAAATATTAGTCTAGAAGAAATAACATTTTAAATTATTTAATCTATTTTTTTATTTAGATAAAAATTTTCATCTTTTATCTTTTTATAGATAATATAAATTTTCAATATATTTTATTTTTATTTACATGTAATTTTATCTTTTATATTTATCTGGATACACTTTTAGTTATCTATGGTCAACGCTGCGGCTGGCTTATTTGAATATCAATATTACTTTAGCCTCGTACCACTTTGTTGGGATTTCGAATTTGTTTACAACTGATGTTACAAGTTTAACTAACTATAACCGTCCTTCTGAACCAAAGAGTTTAATGAATTCTAGCGAAATTCCATCAGCGGCAGCTAATTTCCAGTTTTCAACATTATTTAAAACTGCATTAATCTCATATACTATAAAAACTCAGACATCATCTCAGAATTTTCTTTTGATATATGAAATTCCGATTTATATAAGCCTCTTAGTATAATTTTTCCATGTTTGACTTTAAAGATGATACTCGATATGGCGTTTGATTATATATTATTATAAAATCGTAATAAAAATAAAATATAAAGTACATAGAATATTGCGTACAAACGAGTTCGGAAAGACCACACTGCTACGATCGTGCTGTATTTTCGGAAACGTTTTTAAACAATAATATACTATAATTTCATAAACAAATTTTTTAACTAAACCTAAAATTTTAGTTTCAGACAAAACTAAAATGAAAATATTAAATACTGATATTGGTTACATGCCACAGAAACGAATATGCGGCGGACTTATGTATTACATGTTTTTTTCGTGTTTTTCTAAATCTTAAAACCGGAAAGTCGTCACGCTATTAATTTAACGTCGTGCGGTATAATATGTGTAACGAGCTTAAAAGATTATTTCGGTGTATTCTCGTTGCGAACGCACGACACATTATTATAATCATATAATAACGTGTATGCATTTAATATTTACAAGTAAACCGCATTAAATATACTTACGTTTGTGTTTATATCTTTCAACACACACACACACACACACACACACATATATATATATACGTATTACAGATTCGAAACTAAATTTCCGTAATATTATCAAATCGAACGCAAAAGTTTATTTGTTTCCGAGAGTATATACATAATATTGTAATGTTATCACACCGATTTTAAATCCGTGCATTAGTACTTTAAGACACGTCTTACAAATACGAGTGCGGTGTGTAGTAGTAGTGAATATGTTACTATGAAAAAAAAAAATGTTGGGTTAACTTCCCGGTGAGAAATTATTTTAGTTTTTTTATCGCAAATATTTGTTATCTATATAATCAATTTTTAAATCAAAAATACCTAATGAAAATAAACGAGGTAATTGTACTTTATAAAATGCCTACAGTATATTTGCAAGCGTCAATATAGTGTGAATAAAAATGAAAAAAACTTAGGTTTTAAAGGTAGGAAAATATTTTAGAAACTTTCGTC
This sequence comes from Pemphigus obesinymphae, assembly GCA_025469235.1. Lineage (NCBI taxonomy): Eukaryota > Metazoa > Arthropoda > Insecta > Hemiptera > Aphididae > Pemphigus > Pemphigus obesinymphae. The sequence goes on from JAIPRL010013088.1 coordinate 7,650, forward strand.
ATTGGGTCACTCCACTGAGTACGTGTACTAATTTTCGGTATTCATTTCCGAAACACCCTGTATAGTGTCTATAAAAACGTGCAAAGGGTGTTCTTGAAATATGTGTTAAAAAAATGTTTAATTTTTTTAGAAATATTCATTGAGGGACACACACTTATTCGGGAGATCTTAATATTTTTGTCTTTTCTACAAATAAAAGTCTTGTCAAACTCTAAAAATTACTTATTGACTAATTGATACACAACGAATATAACGACATATCAATTTGAAGAAAATTTAAACTTATTACCAATCTGTGTTTAGCAACAATGTGACTTAAAAAGTAAAACATAATGATTACAAATTATCGGTCCAAATATAGTTATTCTCTTTCTAAAATAGTTAAATATGATGTATAAAAATGATAGATTATATACGTGAGTCGTGTCGTGATTTTCAAGAAGTTTTCGAATTAGAGGAACATTGCTTATCATTTTGGGTTATTATGTATGATGTGTACTATAAAAATTTCGTTAACAAATGTTCATTAAAAAACAAAATAATAATTGATTTTCATCTGATAATGTAGATAAATGGTATTTATATTTATTTTTTCTATAAAAAAAAAAATAAATTCCCTAAATCCATTTTATAATTTTAACAATATAACGACAAATGTATCTCCACTACAGGAAGAAATTTACGACTGAATTTGACTTGAAAGTTTATACGAACAGGATAGTACTCGCATTTTTCAATATATTTTTAATATTCCAAGTGGTAAGTTCTATGCTAATATATATATACATAAAATAACATAACTATTTGACAAATGCACAAACTTTTATGCTATTCAATAACTTTAAGTATTTTGTTTTTAAATAATAAGTATCGTAACAGTTATTGTGTGCTACAATTAAAATAATATTAATTGAATTCAAATTTTCAAGAACTTAAAATTACATAAAATCTTGATTTTTTAATTTTATTAAATTTAAAAAAAAATAAAAGTAGCCATTTTTTAAAATCTAGTTTTAAGGTGGATAGTTTCTCCAAGCAATTAACCAATAAGCTTACTTTTAGTTATTAATTTAAAATTTTAAAAACGAATTACATTACGTTTATTTATTTTGTATACTGTGTTCGAAAAATTATATTAATTTTTTCATTTATACTCTTAATACTTATTATATTTATTTGAAATAATAAACAAAATGTAATAAATGACATTAAATTAATAATAAATCTAATTTTAAATATAATTACAAAACAAAATATAAATATTTATGTATTTAAATTTAAATTCGTTTTCAAAATTAAAATTGGATTATTTAGAGTATGCTTACAAATAATTCCATGATTTTTAACTTTTTATATTGGCAATTACGTACGAATTTGAGATATTTAAGTGATATACACACTAATAATTTATTACGACACATGCACTGACACGCGTTGTCTGTAATCAACTATTGTTTATACTCAACTCATTAAAAATAATTTACACTTACAACATAGGCTTGATTGAGGGGTGTCTCTCGTAAAATAGGTAATTAAATGTAAAACATTTTTGATTAGAATAAAATATAATTTGTATATTCAATATACATTTAAAAAAATTAGTTCTCCCCCCCCCCCCATATAGACACAGCTCAAATACGCTCTCTCTTTAAGAACAAAACTTGGTGGGAAAAGTTTTTATTAAAGTTTAATTATTTATTTTTACGATTTTTAAATTTTATAAAAATGCCAAACGCGAATATTTTTCTTGGTTATCAATGTTAGTTAAAATGTATAATTTATAATATTACAAACAGATTGAAATAATGTTAATTTTATATTAACTGTGTATTTAAATACATTTTTGATAAAAATGTTAAATCGCCAAGGTGATTTTTTTTATAAAATTACGAAGAAAAAACCGTGCTCGATTTTGATGAGATTTTCTTTACGCAATAAAAAAGTATCGAGAAAATTAAAAATTAAATTTTTTAAAGTACTACTCACATTAAATTTACTGTTGAGATTAAGTAAACATAATATAAATATTGATGTATTTTCCTATTAGAATTTTCGGTTACAGATATAAAATACAAAACACAAATAAATAAAATAAAAACACATAATTATAAAACCAATACATTCCTCGCTTTGCCCAGAGCATGGGTTCGGAACTCTGAATTTATAGTTCCGTTCCAAAACTTGTTCCGGAACGGAGCATTGACCTATTAAGCGTTCCAAAAAAACGTTCCGGAACGAATTATTTTGAAATTTGTTTTCTATTCAAGATTTTTGTTATTCATGAAATTCAATTTAATCATGATTATATTTAGTTATGAATGATTAACTTTAAAATATATATATATGTATTTTTTTTTTTTTTTTTGTAATTAACCTAATACTAAGGAAGTTTTGAGGTTTTTTTACCGTTATTTTTAAACCCATTTTCCTTCCTATTTTACAGACTTATGACTGTCTATATAAACTATATATATATATATATATATATATGTTGTGTATACCGGTATGATTAAAAATGTTGGTTTTTTTTCATTTCCTCTGCAAGAAAGAATGTAAGATAACAAAAAAAAAAAAATAACCTTAAAAAAATAAAAATGTGTTTAGTATACGTATACAATATGACAACAATTATTATTAAAATAGTTTAAGTGCCTATTTAAAACTGCCTATGTGTACATTATTGTTTATTATACTTCCATATATTCGTATTTATATACGTCACTATTACTTCTTAGTTCAGAATGAGTGTTCGCGCCGTTATTCAAAAAGATATATTTCATAAAAACCTTATATATATACAATTATTAAATACTCGTATATAAGTATATATGCTAAATAAACATTTTCATAAATATTATGTACAAACATATATAGACGTATATTATAAATTATTAGGTCGAATTTACTACAGTAAATATTTTGTAATATGTAATTATGTAAACGCTTGCTAAAAAAAATTTGCTCCGGAACAAACAGAATTTCGCTCCGGAACAAATCATCGGAACTCGTTATTTTTTACGTTCTGGAGCCATTTTTCGGCTCCGTTCCGAACCAATGGCCCGGAGTGTAAAAGTAGACATTTTCAAAGTGGTTTTACAGTATACGATGTAATATGTTTGTAAATTTGTAATATTTACAAAATCGAATGTATACATTAGAAGTAGATATGGTTATATTAGTGATGTCACGAACTGTTCGATTTTCGAACCGAACTAAACACAAAATAGTTCAGTTCGAATATCGAACCTAGGAAAAAAGAATTGAAACTAATTCGTCGAAAAACGATAAAAAGAAATGGAAAAATGTGGAATCCTTCTTTACTTAGACTTAAAATTATGTTTAAGAGGCACCTACTTAATAAATTTTTATGCAAATATACATAATTAATAAAAAATGGTAA
>JAIPRL010013089.1:0-11047 GCA_025469235.1 Pemphigus obesinymphae
ATAAATGGCGATATAGTCGGTATCTTGGTAATTAGGATTTCGTTTATTTTTCGACATAATTTTTTAATTTGAGTGTTTTTTTTTTTTTGTACGGTGTATTATTCACATATAATGCCACGTCTTCGTGGACGAGGAGGAAATATTGGTCGACAAACGCGGAATTCACAATTAGTCCATAACCTCGGTTAAATAGATCGGAAGAAAATCAATTGACGGACAATAAAAATTTAAAAAACCCTGCTGCAATCACACGTGGTAATGAAAGTCAAGAGCAACGCAACGAACGCCGTCGAGCTAATGCATTGAGACAAAGACTGGCCCGTCAACGAGTCACCGACACATTCAGAACACGTAAACAACAGCGTTTGCAAGTTGACACGTGCATCACTTCTTCGCCTTGCGTTTGAATATGAGTCGGACATCGACTATTCGTCACATACACAAATTGTAATCGGTGATATGAACAAACAATGCCAACACTGTTATGCGCTCAAATACCAAGGGGCGTCTGGAAAAGTTTTATTGCCTCTATTGAATTCACCGCCAGAACCTTTAAAAGCACTATTGGCTGGAGCTACATCTCAATCTAAATTGTTTTTGCATAAAATTCGCAAATTTAATTCATGCTTTCAAATAACATCATTTAGAGCAACAAAAATCGTTCAGAATGAGAATGGTCGGAATTTTCAATCAACGTTTAAGATTTAGGGACAAGTGTATAGTCAAATTGGTTCTTTAATGCCGATGCCTGATAGCGATTCAAAATTTTTGCAAATCTACTTCATGGGTAATGAGGAGCAGCAAATAAACGCACGCTGCCTGTACAACTATATCGAGCAGATGGAGGAGCGAGAAATTGTGGGTATTTTAGAACCGTTTTTTCAGAATAACAACCAATTGGTCCAGTTGTTCAATACCGTTTCTAACAGACTGCAAAACGACAACTATACGATCGTCATCAAAGCAGACAAAGTACCATCTGGGCAGCATGATATAATGCACCGACAATTAATGAAGTTGCAGTTGTTATGGTTGGCGACGCATTTGAACGTAGAGATATACGAATCAAACGCAGAGATAACACAGTGCATACGATTAAAGACAGTCATCGCTCTTACGACGCTTTGCAATATCCATTGATATTTTGGGAAAGAGAAGATGGTTATCATTTAAATATTAAACAAAGAAATCCAGCGACAGGTACAATCTAAACATGTCACAATTCGCCAATTATTCGCCATATTATTAACGACATGTTTTCCTTCTCAAGCTTCTGTCCTCTGGGAAAAATATAAAGATTCCATGAGCGACAACTTTCTGCATCGCCTTCGGATCGCTAGTATATGCGCTACATATGCGGATGAAATTAACGCATGTATAAAACAATCATATCTATGGTAAAATGTAAATATATTACGTCTTAACACAAATATGCGTGTTCAACTGCAAAACAATCCAATGGCACTATCATTCTCCGAGCAATTGCTGAACATTGGAAACGGAACAATCCCATTACATGGAGACACACAATGCATCAAATTGCCTGACAATTTCTGCAACATGGTAAATACGAAAGATGCTTTGATTGAAAGCATATTTCCAGATATACAAGCTAATTATATTAATCATGCGTGACTTCGTGAACGAGCTATTTTAGCTGCAAAAAATATCGATGTTGACAATATTAACTTAAAAATCCAACAGTCATTGCCCGGCAATGAGATATTGTTCAAATCTATCGACACTGTTACCGATCCGGTCGAAGCAGTCAACTATCCTGTAGAATTTTTGAATTCGCTGGATTTACCAGGAATGCCACTACATAACTTGCGATTAAAAATTGGCTCACTTATCATTTTGCTTCGGAATTTAAATGCACCTAAGCTATGCAACGGTACAAGATTAGTCATAAAAAAAATTATGGGTAATGTTCTTGAAGCTACAATTTTGAACGGCAAATTTGAAGGTGAAGTTGTTCTCCCGCCACGAATCCCAATGATCCCTTCAGACTCACCTATTCCATTCAGACGTCTGCAATTTCCAATTCGCTTAGCATTTGCCATGACTATTAATAAGTCACAAGGTCAAACAATGTCGATTTGTGGGTTGGATCTAGAAAATCCGGTTTTTTCACATGGCCAATTATATGTGGCGTGTTTTCGCGTTGGAAAACCGTCAAGTTTATTCATTTATACTCCTCAGGAATTGACTAAAAATATTGTTCATCAACTCGCATTAAGATAAAATTAAACAAACATTATTGATTATATCGAATTATTTTTAGAAAAATTGATGTTATTTCAAAATAAAGAATAATGAAATTATTATATTATTTGTCTTTCATTTCATACTTTGTTTAATATCCTAATCGCTTAAAATATCATGCAGAACAACGTCTGCCGGGTTCGCTAGTAGGTATATATATATATTATATATATGTATGCTCTGAGAGCAACGCGAACACGCGTAAAAAAAAAAAAAAAAAAAGAAGAAACACAAAAAGAAAATTTTATATCATCGTTAACCTAACTATTTTATTTTATTCGCATACATGTGTTTTTTATGAACAATTGGCACAGGCGACAGTTGTTCACGCATATCAGTATCTAAAATTTTATCGGTTCACTACAATATGTATGTAAATTTTGTTTGACATAGTTACAATAGTAAAAAATAATTGTCAAACATTTGTGAAATATCGTTGCAACAAAAAAAAAAATTATATATAGATACGATTAATTTGTGTGATTTTTTTCTTGTTAATATATATTTTAAATGAACCATATATTTAAGCTAAATAATTTTTGTTAGTATAATTACTGTTAATTTTATTCTATGAAATTACACATTTGGAAGTCAGACTGACTTTCAAGGTTATAACAGTAATTAGAAATTTGTCAATTTAATAGTATTTTCTTATATAATAGAGTTTTATATGAATAATACATTCGATCATGTTGCTTAATGGTCAATGGGTAGATATCACACAAGTAACTTAGGTTTAATACTCAGTTGAATGGTGAAAACTTTTAAGCTTATGAAATTAAAAATATTAACTAAAAATGTAACAATGATTACAAAAATTAAAGTAAACCTTTTTCAATTATAAGCAGGCTGTGCCATGCGTCGTTCTTGCCGCCGGCGACGCTCACCGCGGGAGGGACTTTCGGCCACTACTCCATCTTTACGTTATACATGATACGTTGGAAAAAATAAATGGACACAAAATAAAAAAAGACTCCTGCTATCGATGGAGGTGTTCCCTCGAGCCGGTGGATAGGAAGAAGAAAAAAAGAATGGAATCGAGCGCACGCAATCGCATAATCGCGGGAAGCCGTAAAAAGATTATTTAAGAGAGGGGAAGACTTGGCCAGCATTTACAAACATAAATATATACAAAATAATTTACAATTAAATATTGTCGCCGAGTTCGAACGGTTCAGGGTGGTTGGTGGATATGCGTATTAAACACCGTACCGAGCCGGTCGACGACAACGATAGTGTGGGGTGCCGGTAGGTATACATAGACGCGCGACGTTTCTGACGAGGCCTAAATGCGTTACGTTACATAACATTCGATATTACATTAAATTGATTTATTCATTGTTTAATTATTTTTGATTTTATTGGAAGGAAAGCACAATGGGCATAAAACCTTCCGGTTTAAAGAGAGAAAAAAATAAGAATAAAAAGAATAAACAAAATTTTGCCCGTGTACAATGGACATACTACATAATAAAATTCATACATTATTTTGCACGTTTACATTTTTTCTTTTTTTCATATAACAATTTTTAAATGGGGGATGGGCATTTTAAATGGGCAAAAAAAAAACATATATATATATATACGTACCGACCCGATACCACGGATTAAAATTTTACCTTTTTTCTTAAAAAACGGGGGATGTGTCCACCGTTAACCATTCTCCGTTCATCACCGTTCGACTAGCCGGGGGGACGGATTCGGAAAACTCACTCCATCATGTTTTAATAGGTAAAAACGGCGAACAGAACTTATGAAAAGGTGTCCAATGTATGCATGTAGAGAGAAGACTGAACCAGCGACGACACACAGTCGTCGTGGTTATTATAAAAAATGATAAGGGAAGACTTAGGTGGTAGTGGCCATAGTACATTTACATAGTCATTAGTCTTTATTATTATATAATCCACACATACGTATACGCGATTGCGAACGCACGGACGGACGAAGAGAGGTGTGGCTGTCGTTGTTGTACCATCTATTTGTATATATATATATAAGAGATCAGAAGTTATAATAAATTTGTGTTAAATCGGTCATTTCATCAGTAAAATATAATTTTTTAAGTTATGGCTAGAATTTTCATTCAATTCTGTATTGGGTTTTTGTTATCGGTTACAGTTTGTTAATCGAGTATAAAAGTACATAAAAATTTTGCAAAACAATAAGTATGTACATTTAAAAGTTTAGTAGAGTGTGGAAGTACTTCGCTCGCAAGACGTCAGTATAAGGGTGGAAACTTCATACATCGGGTGGGATACTAGTAGTAGAAAATTTAATTTTAAATCAATGATAAATCATTACATTCGATAATAAACGATTCAGAACGTAGTGTAATTTTTTTTTTTTTGGTGGAGGGGGGAAATCAAATATTATCTTTTAAAAGTACCAACTATTTATGGTTATAATGTATCAACCACTAAGTCTAGTGTGATGAAATTTTAGATAGAACTTATTTCTTAAAGCTTACTTTATAATATGAAGTAAGCTTATACTATATATTATAGCTCATCAAAGTACAAGATCCAATCAGTACCGCAACTAGGCAATAGTGGGTCCTGATGCAAGAAAAAAAATTGGGCCCTTATACTAAAATAATTTCAAAACAATAAACAATTAACGGTTAAGTGTATCAAATTATTTCCTTATACTACCTCTCTCACCAAAGTGTTTATCATTTACCGGTAGTATAGACATAACTTTAAAGAGAAAATAATACAAAAAAAAAACAATTTTTTTTTTCACAGTTACCTAAAATAATATTAATTTAATTTTATAAAATTATTAACTACACGTACAAATGTTTTATACTATATTATACATTAACTATTAAGAGGATGTCATACCCGCATTTGTTTCCTCCATTTTTCACACACCCAATATAGTAAATCTATGTACTGCAATATTTCTGCAGATCGGTTATATATATAATATATATATATATAGAGAGAGAAAGTAAATTTACCTATTATCAAGTTTGTAGAAGAGAACATACACTGTGCTGTAGGATGGTGTTTTTTTAAATGTTTAAATTTTTAAACTAGTTATAGATAGTTAAATGTATTTGAATACATATAACTTAATTAAAAATTAAATTATTTAAAAAAAAATCCAAGCTACAGCACAGTTTATGTTCTCTTCTACAAATTTGATAATAGATAAATTTACTTTAATATTAACTATAACTGATCTGCAGTAATATTGAGTTACATAAATTTACTATATTGTGTGTGTATATAAAACAAAGACAACAAATGCTGGTGTGACATCTTCTTAAGACATACATATATTTATATTCATGTACAAAATAATAAAATATTATAATTGTATTTACTTAAAAAAGTTTTTATTCGACTCTTCATGTTAGCAAAATCTATAATTATTTTTTCAATATCCAATTCTTCTGTTCTTGATCTTTCAAAATTTAGTATAGGTACTTATACTGGTTAATCTGTCTTAAGATCATTAACATCATTGTTGTAAAATAATATAAGATCATAACAATGTTTAACCATTTCAGACTCAACCATAGAAACAATATTTTGCGGAAGTAAAAATTGAAATTTCATTTCAAAATCAAATTTCTTTGATACTAAATGAAGTCCTTTAAACCTGATGATGACTTACGGTCGAAACTTGTTGTTACTTTCTTGAACATATATCAAATACTCTAGGCATATTTTCTTTATATATATATTTTTTTTATATTATATACTAATTGCATTATATATATTGTTATTTTTTACAATATATATTATTTTATTTTTATAAGATTATTAAAAATTTTTCGATTAATTCATTTTTAAATTTAAAATTTATTTATTAGGAATTACTTTTTTTTATTATAATTTTAAATAAAATAAAATTATTACTTATATACTATATACTATATAGTATTTATAAATTAAAATTCTTACCATTATCTACAAGGGAAGAATCATTACCTAGTAATTAGTTGACTTGAAGACGAAGTATTTTGCACTTGTAAACTATTAGAAATATAATTTTCTAAATGTGGCATTAGTGTTAATAACAAAATACAAACCAATAAGTAAAATGATAAAAAAAAAAAAAAAACAAAAAAATATATATAATATTATTAATTATATATAATACGTATTTTATACTATATACCGTATTATACGTTTCAACCCTGTAATTATTTCAAATTATTTAAGTTAAAATATAAATAGGTATAACTAGTATTTAGAGATAATCAAAATTTACATTTAAAAAAAAATTATTAATTTATGTAATAAATTAATATAACATACCATTAAAATTGTTTATTTTAACTTCAGCTTCATCTTCATGTTTAATGCAATCAGCCACATTAATAATAGTGTCCGACACGATCGAAACTTTCAGTTTTAAAAAGCGATCCAAGGAGTCTGCCAACTCGAGTTTGCTCATCTTTTTGTGCTTTCATTTTTCTTTCAGCAGACCCACTCAAATATTGTGAAGCCATGTCCAAAATAAGATTAAGATAATATATTTTTTTACACAATTAACAACACTTGGTAAATAAAACGTTTAATAATATTATTTCGTACTAACGTACTCACTAGCGTATTCACATGTATTATGGAAGTGTAATGTAATCATATAATATCAAAAATGATCCAACAAAACAGTCACCGATAGATAATTTAATGTTAATCGGAATTCCCAAACAGTTAGCATGGCATTGTCATCGAGTTACTTGTTATAAAAATAAACTATAATAAAACGGGGGTAATTTACGTTTCACATACGGGATACGGTCACGGAGTTAGTTCTCCTTATTATAGTCCTCATGTGTCCAACACTGTTAGTGTTTGTGGTACTATCCAGTCGTCAGTATTCAGTACCTACTTTAATACTCAGAATGATACAGACAAAATAAATTATAAAAGCAAAATTGTCATAGTACTCTTATTTGTATTTAGTATAATATTTATTATTATAATAATTCTTATCAGCTAAAGAAATACATAAACTACATTTACGTTTTCTATTTTCAATTGTCAAAGTTGAAAATAGTAGGTATATGCTCCAATAATTTTGGGCCCAATAAAAGATAAAAGTAGTTCGCTGGGAATGCAGTAATGATCGTTAATTAATTCGCAATCATGCGTTTGATAATTTAATAATGCATATTGATTATTATTAATATCAAATAAATATTATTTTTATTCATATCCCTACGCTTATAATACTCTCAACACTCCCGTATGTCGTATCACAAATCTGCCCTAAATTATCTTCAAGTTCAAGACCCTGATGCAATGCACCCCGGAAATTCCTACAATGTGCACAATAGTACAACTAGCAGGGACTAAAATTGTGTGCAGTACGACACACTGTGTAATACGAAATGTTAAGTGTGTAGTTCGAAATTATAAGTGTGTAGTGGCTCTATTCTCTATATTATAGTATTTGTTTTTAATTTTACATTTTTTTATTAAATTATTTTAATTAAATATATTTAAAAAAAAATTCCGAGATGTATCATCAGCAAAATCTAAAATACCAACAAGTGTCAAGTAACACGTTAAAAGTTATCGCAGGCTATCCTATATTTCATAGATGATAAAGGTACTTTTATTATCAGAAAAAAAAAACCGCTCGCTTCGTTCGATGAAAAACTTATATTTCAATTTACTTTTGTATCTCAATACAATTGCCATCTTTTGTAATTGTATAAATAGCCTATTTATGTGTTAAATAGTAATAACTCAAAATAATTTTAAACATATGACTAAAACAACATATTTATTATGAATATAAGTTTATATAACATAAATGAACACTTTTGATTTTTATTTTCTGATGAGCTGATTAAAACATAACCCCCATCCAATTAATAACTAAAATGAGGCCACTGAAAGGGGAGAGTGGTAAAATCAAGTGTGCAGTACGAAAAAGTATATATTTTAGCCTCTGCAGTTCTAACAGTCAAATTATTTAATATTAACTTTTATAGGCTTTTTATTAATGAAATAGGTACAATGACTTGTCATCCAACTAAATAATACTTGTGAGTCCGTCTCGGTAGGAATCTTTTTATTTTTTGTACTTACAAAGAACTAAGAAGACTTCAGATAAAAAAAATATTCCAGGAATAAGGATTGGATAAATAAATTTAATGGTGTTATAAATTTATTTTAATAATAACTGATTTAATAGTTGACTATAATATTGTTAACGGCGTATTACCCAATGTTATGTTAATAGAAGTTACTTCATTTGTATATCCACCATTAACAAACGCTTCGACCTATAATAATAAAATACCTTATAATTTATTATTCAATTATTAATTTGTGGTAATAATGAAATTAAAAATTTATTAATATTACATTTAAAAAACACACATCGGTTATAATTCCACAATGTTTTAAATTGGGTATTGTCAAACTATTTGGAATTTTTAATTGTTTTGTCCGTGTTTTTGAAGAGTGTTTTCCAACACCATCTATACATGCGCTATCAATGATAAGTAATTTAGACTTAATGTTACTACTAGGGTAACTAGCTTCATATTTGAATTCCTAAAATAAAACACATTTTAAAATCAATTCATATCACTATAGATGTACTGCTTAGAAAAATAATACTCTATTCAGTTTAATTTGAATGGAATCAACATCCACTTCACTGTTGTTATCTAGTTCAACAGTAACTGGTATCAATTGTCCAGGTACAAAACCAGTATGAGGTACACATACTACCATAGTCATTTGTCCAGATTTGTAACAACAAGAATAGTAAAATTTTTCTTTTTCTAGTAGCTTGGGTTCCTATTAAAAAAAGTTCATTATTTTTAGCTTATAAGTTATAATATTAATATATAAAAATTTCGGTTATTTGGAGAAAATAAAAAGTGTACCATTCTAAAGTATATAGTTACAGTTATTTTAAATTTTGATTCATATCGGACAAATGTCCACAGAATAGCTGTTCTATCGCCAGGCCTATGTCACTGTCCCCTATTCTATTGTTCTCGAGAAAACAATTCTGTGATCTTCAAATATATACTGAACTACTATGTTGGCTTTTTTTTTAATCATATGTCTTTTAGGTGTCAAAAAAATTGTATACTGAACAAATGTATATGTTAACGATTATTTTGAGTCGTGATAACCACACTTTGATAGGCTAGCGGTCGATGGTGAAACGCTTATACCATATACTATGTATGGAGCCACCGCCTATCTCGGTAATGTAATTCACCCGTATCCAACATGTACGACTATATATGTAAGAAATCGTAGGAACAAACTTACATATCTTCTATGCATACGCAAGTTAGATTTGTTTTCATAATCTGAGGTTAAGGTCCGCACACACTGCCGCGGTGGCGGTGAACTGTAACACACGTATTTGATACTATGAACGCACACCGACGCGTTAAAATCTGCGGTGGATCTCGCGACGAAATAACGCCGCGGTAAATTGCTGCATGACCAATTTCACCGCCGCAATGGTGGCCCGTACAATGATATGCGATATACGTATATTTACAACAGTTTTTTTTATAGTGCCTATATAAGATAATATACGAGTATATATGTACATACTTCGATTTTTATATAAATATATAAATAAATAAATATATAAATAATACAATATATATAAATATAATATAATATAAATAAATATATATATATATATATATATATAATAAAATATTATATACAGTGGCGTATTTGACTGAACTTTATGAGGGGGGCTAATCAAGGTTAATAGGGCTCAAGCACCCTATTTATATACTTATTTGTTTGAATATCCCAGTATCCCAGTATTTTTGCTGAAATTAATAGTTGATGGGGGGCGATCACCCCCTTCAAATACGCCACTGATTATATATATATATATATATTATTATATTATATATTTTATTTTATTTATATATATATATTTTTACATGTTATTTGCAATAATTTTAACCTACCTAACTATTATTTATTATTATTTATTACCTTACCATAGGTTATTTATATTTAATTTAATTTAATTCGTAGAATTTATTATCGTAGGTAATAGAAACTATATTAAGATATGATGATTAAGTATCTGTTACCTATAGTACTTAAATATAAATATAATATAGTTATTTATATTATATATAATATAGTATATTTGGCACCTTTTCCGCCAAAATCGTATCTTTCACTTTTCCACCAATTCACTTTTCCGCCAAATCCAAAAAAAGTCGATTCACTTTTCCCCCAAAACCGTACCTTTCCCTTTTCGGCCGATTCACTTTTCCGCTAGGTATAAAAATCGATAGTATTCAATCAATAGTATATATCTTGATTAATGAGGTACAAACTGAGATATATATTAAATTAAAAAGTATTAATCTGCCAAACATTACACACGATCGTGTGTAATGTCACTACCGATTTTTAATAATAAATATAGTATAGAGATGTTTATAAAATATAGTGATATCTATTATTGTTACTATCGATTGAACACTATCGATTTTTATACCTGGCGGAAAAGTGAATCGGCCGAAAAGGGAAAGGTACGGTTTTGGGGGAAAAGTGAATCGAACTTTTTTAGATTTGGTGGAAAAGGGAAGGGTATGGTTTTGGCGGAAACGGGTTATGCCCAAATATTGTATTCGTTACCGCCACCGTCACCGCCACCGCGGCAGTGTATGCGGACCTTTATAACTTGTAGATAACGTCTGTGCAGCTAAATTACGCACATGTGCAATAACGATTGTAAGTTATTTCGATAAACGACTCGGTTGTATCGGACACGCTAATACAGGGTGGTCCAACCTTTT
>JAIPRL010013090.1:0-11046 GCA_025469235.1 Pemphigus obesinymphae
CATCCATTACCAGAGAAAATAAGTAAGGACTCAGCCTATATTCTTTTTACGACTTCTCATACTTTTTGACAAGTTTTATGCCGGCTGTCGACCTGACGCAACCTCAATTAGTCGACTTCTACGACAGGCATGAGAAAACCGTGGAGGTATTCTTAGCCCCCTCCACAGGGGGATTTTTATTTATTGTTTATATTATATTTATACCAGCAATAAACAAACCTCTAATAACTACATTTTAGTTACCATTTATTACGATTAGTTACCTACCCTATTATCATTAGTTTTTAAGCACACATAAAAACAGAGTGGCCGACCGAGTTGAATATATATTTGTAAAGGCATAAAAGGGAATAAAATGTGCGGGTATGAGTAATAATATTTTATGCTCCCGGCCAGTACACATATTATTGCTTTCGAATGCAATACATCCGAAAAGAGTATCAGGTATCCTAAGCGATATCATTCACTACTAGCATCCGTCAAACAATGATCTTTGATTTAAAATAATTTTCAATATATGTTACGTTTCAAATTTCATGTTAGGTAAGTTGAAAAAGTATTGATAATCGATAATTCATACACTTCCATAAAAACAAGTACTAAATATCCAGTATTATTTTTTTCTTCAAACCAAAATATGGTTTGTATACTTACTAATTAAAAAAATAACAATACTTATAAATTGCCTCAATCGGTTTTGGAAATAGCAAAAAATACAAAAAATAAATAAATAGTTAAATTTTTATATTAGTAACATCATAAATAACACAATAAAACATTTTGTGTGTTTTCATTTATTTGTTTTAATTTACCATTGAGAAATGTCAATCGTAGTTTATTAAAATTCATCTACAGGTAAATCACATATTATGCATAACGTTAACATTTACAAATAATTATTTGTATTATATATTGATTGTATGACATATTTGATTACCATTCATTAATTATAAGACAATGATTACAACAACTCCAAAAATATTTTTAAAGTCGATAATATATAAATTAGCTTATCCTAATTCTTACTACATGTTATACATATTTTATACGTATTAAAAAAAAATAATATATGTAAATTAATTAATCGTTTGTTAATAAAATACGTATAGTCTATATTATTTTGTATAAAAAACTAAAACTATACCAATACATTATGTCACTAGAGGTATGTAATATGTATATCTATCAAAACTTTGTTTAATTTTATAGTTTTAGTAATTTAGATTGAATATTCATACATACCTACATCATATTGAAAGATAAAACACAAAATACGTGTACACATTTTTATATTTTAAATAAATATTGTTACTCCAACAAAAAAAATAGGATAGTACTTATTTTATCTAATTAATTTCAGTTGTCGACAAAATATTATAAAAATTTTATAATTTAATTATTAAGTATCAACACAAGTAAATAATGGGATTTTGAATGGATACTAGATTATATAATTCATGTTATAAAGCTTAATTTCAGAACTAAGAATAATAAAGTTACCAAATAGCAAGATGTGATGAAGTGAATATATTTATCTATAGAATTTGAAGCAATAAGGAATTATCAAACATAAATTTTAAAGTCTATAGTTTATTGTTCTAAAATATCTTAAATTTAAGAAGTACTAATAGATAAAACAAACTCATGTGTATGCACTATATATCTAAAAAAAATACACATATAAATTTATCTCGGTTTCTGATTGATATGAAGATATAATAGATAATGAAATATTGTCTACGTGTTTTGTCTTCTCCTGTGGTTAACTATTAATATGTGATTTGGTTAGTGATTAAAAATTGTTATTTTTATGTTTAAATATTTTCCTTATCATTAGATTCTTAAAAAAAGGACAACCAATTGTATAAAAAACTAATATAGAAAAACCGAACTGCATAAATAGTTCAGTAATATAAAATGAAAATGCACGTATGCTACGATACTCAGATATATTTCCTAGCTTAGGCACTATCAACCAAATTTTTTTTATAATGTTGTCAATTTCGACTCGTAAATTCGATATTTCTATTTAAAATATTAATAAAAACATAGAAAAGATATTATAAACATTATCGTATGACCATTGTGAGAAAGAAGTGGTAAACACAGTATTTTATAAGTACAACATTAATATTTATATTATATTATTCTGTTATTAATATTGTGCTATACATATTATTAATAGTATGTTCATATATATAGTATTCCCGTTTCTTAATAATCTATTTTACTGTAAACCATAAATATGGATATTGGGTAAAATATGTTAATTAAATAGTAGAGAAATGTATTAAGATATTTTCAAGTTTAAAAATATATTTCAATAAAATAATATTGAAACCTCAGTAAAATTTCCAATTTCGGAACTACAAGACCTGGGAAAACTACCGTTGTTGCTCTTTCTTGCCCTGACCCTGGTTACATAATTTTTTAATTATGTAATTATGTATAATTAATTATAATTTCATTATTAAAGTAAACCCTATTTTATTTTAACATAACCAAGTCCATCAAAAAGTGAATGCGTTATTCCACGTCATTTATATGTAATTCACACATTAAATCGTGTTAAAGGTCCATAAAACACAAATAGCGTATATTATAATTACGTATTATTAGTAAAAACGCATATAAAAAAAAAAATTTCTACAGCAATTAATTTTTGAGTTACAGTGCTTAGACGTCATATACTATAGTGGCGGAATATGCTTTTACACAGAAATTTATTTATATTTTCTGTTATGTTCTACAAAAATGAGAAATGCATACAAATTGTCATAAATCCGTGTATTTTGCTAAATGTTGGTATGAGTTTTATCTATTAAATTGTGTTAACAAAATAAGCGTTAATTTTAAATAAGAATAGATACCTAAAATAATTGGCTTAGTGTTATTCATTTTTATTTTTATTTTTATAATTAAAAAAAAATAAATAAATTTCCTTGGTATAAAACTTTAATTATAATATTATTGTATATTTCTACAGTATCTACATCGAAAAATTATTAAAATGTTCATTCTAACACAACGTAATTAGTAACTAATAATTTATGCCCATCATGCGATTTATAATATTTATGATAAATGTGTCCATTAATTAGCTCAATTTATCTAACAACATTAAATTAAAAATAAACACAACACATATATTTAAAATCAGTAGCACAAATTAATTTTATTTTGTTACTAAATGATTATAATTCATTCATAAAACTATATATAAAACAATCGTTATCAAATTATTGTCAAATGTTTTACATATTTGAGGCAATAGTAAAGACGTAACTATATAGTTTTAGAACAATAAGTTTTACGACTAAATTGAGTTTTGCATGTATTTCCAGTTAAATAAAAATATATCACTAGGAAATTAAATAATATTTTTTTTTATTTATCAATCAAATTATTATTATATTTTCTATTGCTTTCTATTGCTTAAATTAAAATGACAAGGGTTTTTTCTATAGGAAAAAAGTAAGTTTACGCATACTGTCAGTTTTATGTAGTCTGTTTCATACACTCGCCTTTAAGAAAATAATGTTCTTACAAATTATATCTTTGTATCTGTATTGGTACGCGCATGAGTTAAAAATATTTCGTAAAACCCTAACCCCTTATTAGTTTTCACTACGCATGGAAACATGAAATATACTAAAAATTAATTATACCCTTAATATATACAAATGTATACCTAAACTATATCTTTTACATTTATAATGATGATGCTACATTTAAAGAAACAATATAGTGTAATATAAAGTCTAATTTGTAATTTATAATCAATGATTGAGACAAACTAGTTTATAAATTAAAGTTATACTATTGTTATTTTGGTGTATTCCCATGTAACAATTCTCATTGACTTTAGATTAGTAAACATTTACTTATCTAAATATATACTATATCCGTAGCACTCCCATGATGGGTGATGATAGTAGCTGGTAAACACATACATATCTGGTGCTATGCACATGTATTGAATTTAGTTATAAGTGATATTACTTCAAAAATTATTTTCATCATCAAGAAATTGTATTGCCTTTGAAGAAAAATCTAATTTGTTACTAGCTTTGTGAGTCTACATTCCTGTCACTACACTCGGGCTAAATACTTGGGCTGTTAAAAAAACTCTCATTATTTCAAACGGACCTGGAAATATGTAAGAATGTATTAATTTGGAGGCTGTTCTTAAATTACATTTATGGTCTTGGTTATAAAATGATATTAATCGCCTTTTTTCTATAAGATTATCATTAAATTTAAAATAATGTTGAAAAAAAATATTCCAGGATGATTAATTATTAAATTTTTTTTTCACCAACTAAAAAATATAGCCCATCAGATGAAACACTTAAACTATTGGTGAAACTTATGAAGTTAGTATCCATATCTGTAACAAATAGCTTTTTACACTAAAACCTAGATGTTAAAAATTTTTTGAATTGTAGAAAATATTATGTCTTGTACCTAAATCATATCTTGTGCAACTACTGAAAACTAAAAAGTATACGATAAGCTGCTTCCAATTAATATTTATTCCTCTTATCATACATACTAATGCATATTTAGCAGGACTATAAGTTTTATTAATATTACTCTGATTAAATCCTAATATTTCATCTGTATTAATATTATAACGAAGACCAGTTTTCAAGGCCATTTCATCGACACAAAGAACATATTCTTTGGATTCATTAGGGAAATTATTTATTTTAAATGAAATTATATTAAAAAGATAATCCATAAGTCAGTTCGAATTTATCAGTTTATCAGTTCCAATTTAGTAGTTACACGCTTAAGAAAAACAATAGATGGCAATGAAAGAGTATTTAATAAAAGCTTGTAGACTCTGGATCTTAAAAAATAAATATTTAAAGCAAACTGTTCAATATTTTTTATGTATCTGTCTTATTTTATTTTGTATTTTTAAGTTTAGGTGACTTTAAACAATTGAAAATAAACCGGGAGGTAAATATTTTTCACTTAACTCTATATAACATTCAATAGTGTCCTTACTTGCTAATTGTTCACTTAAACTTATAATGGTTTTTTTTAAATGTTTAATTTCCTTAAGATTAGACCTATTTAATACTGACATTCTCTTCGTCCGTGAAGTATTTGATAACAAGTGTAATTGTGTCTGATTGCCGAAATCAACTGTTGAATAAATGTAGAATACGACGCCCCTGGGATCGACGAGAAATTCGACAACGTGCATCTTCTTAACTATACGGCTACCAACACCGGACTAATATTATATTAATAATTATCAATATAATATTAATAATAAAATAATATATTATTATATTAATTATAACATAAAATACATAGGTTGCCACTTAAACAAACAATGTTCAGCGACCAATGCTTTCGATATTTCCACAAAATATTTTTCACAGTGTACCTATACTATTGTATCATTATCACGTGCAGCCGCAGAGCAGCGTATGAAACGATAATAATAAATAATAATAATAAAAAAAAATATATAATATATTTTTTATTAAAGGAAATATTAAAAAATATTACGGATGAATACGAAACTTGATCAGTCATTTCGTATAAAATATATTTTATGTTATATTATATACATATAAAATAATATGACCAATTTCCAATAGAAATAGACTGGCCGTCAAAAAAAAAAAAAAAAAAAGGAATATTCTATATATAAACTACCTACCTATTTAGTTCTTAATCCGTATGACCGTGCCTATATAATATTTAATGATTAATCAAAAAATCGTTTTCATTTCTTTTACACAAGACATTTATTTTATTTTCTGAACGCTAAACGGCCGTATTTTATTCCCCGGACCCGTTTTTTGTTGATCCAAAAATATTTTTTCGGTTTCCCACGCCATGTATTATTAGTTATACTTTTACTATTTTTTCGACCAGTTTTACTATAGCTTACTCTTTGAAAAAACAAAATATTGTCGCATTTTATAAGATTAATATCATAGTTCATGATGGTTTCAAAGATTTTTATCCGATATATTTTAACCAATACCGAACTGTAGTTTTTCACCGACCTAGTGATCCAGTTGATATGAGCGTTTAAAATTGCCAAACGTGTTGTCATATCGATTTGACCGTCACACTATTGAACGTTTATAATAGTTATGAATGATAAATATATATTATGTGTATGCCGTCTTGGGTAGGTTTAGATTTTAAAAATAAATAAAAGTATAATAATCACACACAAAACTACGTAAAAGTAAAAATGTCAATAGTCAAATTTAAATAATTATAATTTCAATACCTATTGACATTTTTACTTTTTTGTAGTTTTGCGTTTTGTGTATATCGGCTGTATAAATAATATACGTTCATATACGATTTTAAGTTGAAATAATTAATATTATAATATACTTTCTTTATATAATATAATTTTGAATTTTTAACATATATATATATATTATATACATAATTCAATACGGATAATTATTTATATTTAAATTTATAAATTAATTTACAATGATATGAGTACATACATTTTAATAAATAATTATTAAAAATAAATATATTTTTAAATAGTTAAATATTAACATTAATAAATATATACATCCATTTATAATATTCATTAAATATATTATTATATAATAATATTACACTTTCAAAATTAATTTTAAAATTTTATAGGTATTAAATATTTATCAATTTAAATTAATTGAAAATTGTTACATGGGAATACACCAAAATAAAAATAAAATTATTATTTATTAATATTAATTACCTATATTAATATATATGTTTATTAATAATCATTATCATTTGAGAGTTTTGGAGATGATTATTCTTTTAGTAGTTTATGACTAAGATGCTAAAAAAATTAAAAAATTATTCATACTTAATAATACTAATAATACTACTTATAACTAACATATTAATACTTTAATGTTAGTTCTATAAAAATATTATTAGACATACCAATTGATTTTATTAGCCTATTGCTAGGATATTGTGGAAATTAATTTTTAATATTTAAATTATATATTTTATATTGATTTCTGAAATTCTGATTTTTTTTTTCAAATATTCCTAATAACCATCTATTTGATAAATATTTTCATAAGGTCGTAGAAAAAAGACTGGTCGATTTAAATAATTTTACAGAATTTTAATTGGTTCATTTTAAATAGTCCTTGTTTTAGGAATATATGAGAATATATTATACATATATATAAATATTTTCAACATTTCAGAAATCAATAGGTAGGTATGTAATAGGTATTCGATTTAACGTAGGTACTATTCTAATTTATTGATATATAAAAAATGGTTTCTCACAATATCCTAGAAAATTTTCTGAAATATTTTTACAGAATAAAATTGAATTCGGTATTGTGTAGTATGACAATATCATGTACCTACTCATGTGTAATTTAATTTTTCTACTTCCAGATCTCCAGAAATATTATGCAATATTGCAAATTCTTACTCTCCTAACTCGAATTCTCGAGTGAACTTTACTTCACTTTTTGTTATTAATGGTTGTTTATATTTTATTTATTCTCAGTACATTTGTGATCATAGAAGGTACCTATAATTAGTAGTTATCTATTGTAAATTTGATATATTTGATGAATACCTATAATGTTTAAAACGTATTATTTTCTCACTTTTTTGTGTTTGAATATTATTCAAAGTTATTACAATGTTTTATATGTTGTCTTAAAGTTTTCAAATAAATTATGAATACCGATTTTCATTAGTTATTATTTTGATCATTGTTTTTGAATTGAAATAAACTAAATTACTATTATATTCATCATTCGTTTATTGTAACTATATTTTTGGATTTTTAGAATAATAAAAATTAGAATACATAATTATTAGGTTCCCTGCGTGTTGTTCGTGAATTTGTGTTTTTGCAATTTTCTTTCGTTCAGTGTTGTTTCTGCATTCCGTTGATTGATCGGTTGCGCGTTATTAATTTATGTTTATTACATTTTTTTGTTAATTTTAATATATTTATTTTTGTCTTATCAATATTAATTGTTATGAACTTTTTAAATTATTTTTATATTATTGTGGTCTATTCGCGAAATGTATTGACTTTTTCGCACTATGGTGTTTTTCTTATTGCCGCATGCTGTTCCTGTCAATAGTCATTAATTTATGTTGTTGGTGTTTATACTGTGTTATTGTGTTGGTAGATGTCGTAGTATAATTCGTATTGGTTACCGTCGTTATTGCCTATATCGGCTTGTTATAGACTATATAGCATGTTCAAAAAGTATGGAACCGATTTGAAAATGGAAAAAATGGAAATAGGAGACGCCGATCGACTCAATTATCATCATTAACATCGACTGAATTATTGAACAGATAATATGTCATACTATACGCAGGTATACAAGACGTGTTAAAGGTATATTACTCGTGTATCCATACGTTTCTTAATTCATCTGTGATGGCACCATGAGATATTAAGAGAACATCGTTTTTTCAGTGTTATCAAATTATGTTATCATGAACATAATAATTTACATAAATACAGTGGTTGAATTGGAAAAATAGAAGAAAGGGTGCTATCAGGGTTTTAAAAATTAGAAACTGTATAATTTGTATACTTACTATAAAATATAATTAGTGAGACAGCTGTCAAAATATTTCAAAATAGAGGAGCTCCGTCCCCCTGCACACCCCTCAATTCGAGCACTGCATAAATAAATAAATTATACATAAAAATAGGACTTGGAAACATAAAAAATATTTCGGTTTTAATTTCAATTTCTATTACCAGTTTTACATTTTTTCGGTTTTGATTTTGATTTGAAATACCGGTTTCAAAATATTTCGATTTTGGTTTTGACTTTCTATACCGGTATTTTACAAATTTACGATTTCGATTTCGATTTGAAATACCGGTTTCAAAATTTTTTGATTTCGGTTTTGATCTTGTATACCGGTATTTTATATTTTCGATTTCGATTTAAAATACCAGTTTCAAAATATTTCGTTTTCGGTTTTGACTTTGTATATTATCGGTATTTTACATTTTCAATTTAGATTTTAAATATCAGTTTCAAAAAATTTCGTTTCTGGTTTTAACTTTGAATACTGGTATTCGCATTTTCGATTTCGATTTAAAATACGGGTTTCAAAAATTTTGGTTTCGGTTTTACTTTAAATACCAGTATTTTATATTTTTGATTTTAATTAACGTAGTTTTAATTTTTACTTTCACACCCATTTTTTTTGTTTTTATTTCATTCATTATATTTTAATTTAATTTATGTTTAGATAATCTTGATTTTTGTTTTGTAGTTTTTATTTTGCTTGCAGTGGTATGAAAATGTTTATATTATATATTCTATCGGTGTGGGTGTCCAAGCCCAATACAACTTGTTTTACTCTATTATTAATAGGACGTCGATCGCCCTATTTTTAAGGGGTTCTTTATAGGCAATTTTTTAGACATTTTAAGAAAAAGAAAAATCTAATAATAAATTAATAATTTGTTATAAATTATTTTAATATAATTTAATAGTAATTAAAAAATAGACCTATGACAGTTCTATTTTTTGTTATTTAATCACGATATTTATATAAAAATACATTTACGTAAAACAAACAAAATGGTTTTTTAAAATGATTTTAAAATTATGACAACTATTATACAATTTATAGATAACAACATTTTAGAAATAACTTCTTTGGGGTTCTATAATTTTCTAAATATTAAACTCGTTATTGAAGGTAGGTACTATTTCATAATTTAAAACATAAAAATTTTAATTTTAATTTTGTTCTCGTCGTATTTACATATGAACAATGCGAGGCAATATAGATAATAATTAGGTAATAAATAAGATTATAATCAATGGTAATAGGTACTTTTTTCGGTTTTCGTACTTCTCCCAGCCATTTTCCCCTAAAATACCTAAATTTTAATACTTGACACTTGAACCGTATTTAATTTAATCTATTAAATAAAATATTATAATATTCCATTTTATTTTCCCGTTTGAAAACCACGTGCTTATCTGTTTTAGAAATGTATATTATTGTTATCGTCGGTCGTCGAGTATATTATATTTTATTCTGTGATTTTTAAGTGATTTTTATATTCCGGATTTTACGGTCCATGCAGTTACAGTCTGGGACTTTATGGCGCACCGTATAGGACGATATTTTCGAAAATATCTCTTAGAAGGGATTTTGGGTGAAACTTGCCTGTCATACCTTTTAAAGGACACCAAACCAAAATGCATCACGTTGAAACGGTGTACTTATCATCAAAATCATGGGAGTGTACCAAAATCAAAAAAAACGGAAGGGGGATTTATAGTATGTAAGTATGTTTAGTAGCAATAATTTGGCGGCGAGATGGTCCGCGGCGAATTGGTCCGGCGGCGAAGTGTTCTGGACCCCCTAATACTCATACGGAAATATATATATATATATATGTATATGGAAACCACCACCAAAGAACATTTCAAATAAAATATAGACGGTTCTGTGATAAAAGTAAATACCTATAGTACTATAGTAGGTACGGGAAGACGTATTGGTACCCGCATCACGGTGTTAACATCGCACTCGGCCGCTCGGCATTTAATTTGTTTTCTCAATATACTGATATCTGTGGAAATCTGAGTAAAATAACTAGTAATATAGACTATAAATAGGTTCCTATTATAAGTTTTACTGAAATATTACCGATTTATTCAACAGATAATATGTCATAATATACGCAGGTATATATATATATATATTTATATATGTTACGGGCAAAGTAGGAAATCCGGACATTGTTATACAATGCCCGAACATTTTGGCCAATGTAAGAATGATCATTTTAATACTCAAATTTGTCATACATTGACCGGGCATTGTACTAGATTGCCCGAGCAAAGTGTACCCTGCCCAGATTCAAGGGGACAAAGTTAATTAAATACAGTGCGCTTTTATATCAAATTGCATTTATACGTATAACAATATCACTACAAAACTATAATTAGATATTTTATTCGTACGCGACAACGCGACAGCTGCGATAATACGAACCGAACCGTAATCTAAACGATAAAA
>JAIPRL010013092.1:0-11044 GCA_025469235.1 Pemphigus obesinymphae
TTTTTCGTAATTTTTTGGTAGTTTTTGCTTACGCATTAAAAAACTATTATGAAAATCGAAAAATGACCTCTTAAAAGTACCAACTAGATGCAATTTGCTACCAGAAACCGGGTATGAGTGTAAAGATCGGAGCACTCCTTCTGGTAGAAAAAGTGTTTACAGAAAAAAAATAAAATAAAAAAAATATCATTGTAAAACCATAAGCTTCCTCGCTACGCTCAGAATCTAAAATACATCCGGATCTGTTTGAGTGTGATTTTACTAATTACGATATAAATAGTATTTATTTAAATTATCTAGGCGTAATATGTCTAGGTACATAACTATTACTATAAGGGCTATTTTATCAATCGTCAGTTAGGAGCATTTAAACTCCGTTCGAAGTTAATCCTCAGTTAAACTAGAAATGTGATTTTATGACCACCGGTTTAAATGTTAACTGGAATTTAACCACAGATTATGTAAACCGAGATATTTTGGTCAGTTAAACTTTAAACCTCGTTTAAAGTTCAATATCTTCAAGTATAGTATATTTTATCAATTTTATTAGGTATAGGTAGGTATAGGTATACCTAACTATATTATATTCTCGTACCTATGTAAGTTTTTATTAATATTGTTATTTGATCCTAATAACGAATATCAAAGCAAGTATTTACTTTAATGTTATTACGATTACCGGATTATATATGAAATTATTTATAATTAATTGTAAGTGAAAAAATGATTAGCAGTAGTTTGAAATTCATTTTTTTTGATTTATATGAATTAAAAAACGAATTTCACACTTCGAAGACCTTATTTATTGTCGACATGTATTGACCATTTGAATAAATCTGACGACTAAGATTGGCCAAAATAGTATCTGTTTTCTTATTCTCCGAGATGTGTTCTCGTTTGACTACCAAGAAATTTGTGGAAACGTTCTCGTTTGGCTTTTGAACACATCTTGGAAAAATAATTAATATGTTATATAAATATAGGAAAAATATGAACTATATACCTACCTACATAACTATACATCAATATAAACTATTAATTAAATAAATAATTTAAAAATACACATGAAATGACAATATCACGAAAACACATAAATAACAATCTCGACGAAAAAAATATGGGTATTAATAGATACCTAACGATTCACTGATTGAAGTTGACATCGTGTTCATATTGACCTCGTGACTTATTTCAATTAATGCATTTTGATAGTTAATTAAACTTCAGTTCGTTAAGCCTAGTTTAATTAAGCTTAGAACAAATATGATTGATAAAATCATTATTTTTTTTTAACTACGTTTAATCTCAAACCTAGATTGGTTAAACGGTAATTTAACCAACGATTGATAAAATGGTCCTAATAGTGTTATACTTTCAGTATAATTTCCTGTCAAGGTTTTATCTATCGTATTGTACCAACTTGACGTTCTTTTCCCAGTCGTTTTTTTTCAGATTATTCATTAATAATGCTTTTAAACACTACAATACATTAACCTACATACAACTTAAATCAACATGCTCCATGTTATATTATAATTTGTACATTTATACAATAAAACAACAATTTGCGTATTTATCCGGGATAAGGATTTAGTTAGGAACACGGTTTAAGATAAATTAGGTGACGTTATGAACTGGTCATCAAACTGACTCATCTAAATACCATACATTGGAAAAGTTGCACTAGCACTCCGAACGGACTATTTATGTGAATCCGTAAGACTACAATAAAAAAAATAAAAAAATTTATTATTTCATTGTATACAAGTTAAATTTGGTTAAAATTTTTTTCCACTCGACATATTTTATATTTTACTGGCGCGTACAATTATATGCATATGGAGCACTAGTAGAAAATTTACGCCCGTGTAAACTGTACGAGAATTGGTTTTGTGACATGTATAATCATAGATCAATATTAACATTCATATTATTCCGTGGTTATAAATGCACTTGCTGACTGCTGCAATAGATACATTGTGTCCTAAATTTTAAACATAATATAGCTGGAAAATTATTAATTTCATAAATGCAAAATTACTATGTGTGATGCGCGCTAAATGTGCTTGAACTAAAAACAAAAAAAGTTTACTTCATTGTGAGACCACTAACCTATTTTCATGTAAAAATATCTCCAGAAAAAAAGTCTCCGGTAAAATATATCTCTCAACAAAAAAGATTTCTGGTAAAATATTATATCACTTCAAAAAAAAATTGCATGTTTTAAGTTAATGATTTTTATTTAAGTTTGAATTATAAAATTATAACAATAATACATTAGTTTTTGAAAAAAATATTATAATTTTAGTCATAGGAATGAAATAAAAGCCTATGCACTTAAATATAGAAGCCGCAACGAAAAGCGTACATATTTTGTGATCCATTTTCGTGAAATTTACGATATATAAATTATTGGAAATGAAAAAAACACCCTATAATTTCGGAATTGGGAAATATATCTTTAAATGCTAAAACCAATGATTGTTTAAAGTCAATCATGAAGTTGTTTGGATTTAAATCAGGTTCAAACACCTTTAAAATATTTAAAATGATTTTTGTCAATAAATCATTAAAATGTATATAGTGGAAACGTTTCATTCATATGAAAAATATTGGTACAGTCAAAAATGTCCTATCTGCCATC
Source organism: Pemphigus obesinymphae (assembly GCA_025469235.1). Taxonomy (NCBI): domain Eukaryota; kingdom Metazoa; phylum Arthropoda; class Insecta; order Hemiptera; family Aphididae; genus Pemphigus; species Pemphigus obesinymphae. The sequence goes on from JAIPRL010013092.1 coordinate 2,645, forward strand.
CAGTTTTTTAAATTTTTAAGGATAATTAAATTATAAATCTTTGAAAAATTCAAAAATTCCTTTTTCTTTTTTAGTATAATTAAGAAGAAATTGTATGTTATACGTAACTTATAATCATTTGGTAATTCTAAATTGTTAATTTTTATAAGAGTTTTAAGACATGCTTGAGGTTATTATCTCATTCTAAAAATTGTCCGAGAAATTAGAAACATATTAGATAATTGACTAGCAACAACTAGCGAAAGTGTAGTAAATTGTTAAATAATTAAATTTCTCAAAGGAAATTTTTTTGAAAACTCTTTATTCCAGTTTTTAATTTTTTCAATGGCTTATTTTTTTTTAACTTTTCTACAATCCGGTGCATACAAATGGCCTAATATTCCTTTAAATAAATAAAAAACATTTTGAAAATTCTATTCTAATTTTAAAAAATTGTATTTGCAATTTGGTATATTATAAACAGTTGAACGGTCCTTGCAGGAAAAAACTTTTCGAATGACACGAAAAAGTAAAAATTCAATTTACTACCCAAAATCGAGATTTGTTTCCTGGTTTATGTGTATTTCCCATTATTAACATAGAAAATAAAAATACCGGTGCAAACCCCGAGGGAGAACATTTTGTATTGAAATTTTTAATGCTCTTTGAGAATTAAATAAAAATGTTTTGTTATTATATATGAATTATTAATTAAACAAAAAACATATCGGATTCAAATGGTTGTAAAATAATATTACCTACCAGTGTTTGATCAGTAGGGGAAGTGAAATATGAACTGCGTTTTAATTTATTATTTTCTGTACAATGCCATGTATATCTTTCCCTATCGTTTTTGTACACGTTATGGAAGTATTTATTGCGAAGTAATTATTTATGGCCTTTTTGACTTTAAATAAATATGCAAGAGTCATACTATTGCAATTTTATATAACATGGTATACGATATGGTTAAACCAAACAACTGTGAACTGTAAACTGCTAACCGCTAGGTACTAAAGAATACATAGTGATGACATGACTACTCACAGAAAAGTGCACTGCAAATGTATAGCCAATCTAAATAATATACATCATTATTACCAAAATGTTTATCAGCGAAAAATAAAAATACAATATCATCAAGCACATAGTAAAAGTTCATGGTTTTAAAAAATAAATAAATATATTTATTACTAGTTTTACTTACGATTTTCGTTATACACTCGGCACATATTCTTTTTTTATATACTTGTTATTTTTTTATAATATTTTTGCCGGCTTATAATGGACCAGTGCCAATATATATATATATATAAAGATAGGGTCAAATCAATATGAATTAAATTGATATTTTTGTTGCAATATTTTGATCGGTCGCCTGCAGCAAAACCACTTGTTCACCGCTCCGATCAGATACTAATATCATTTTTTAAATATAGTTAGAGTAACGTACGATTAACTACGTTATATTGCATTTTCAAAGTTTTTTTTTCATCTCATATTACTACACATTTGAATTTAAATATCTCAAAATATTTTTATCGAAAAATTTAAATGACTATAAAAAAAAAAAAAAAAAAAAAACTGTGACAAAGAATTTTCGAATTTTTTTTTACATATTTACGGTAACGTACGTTCAACGTTGTATGCTATTTTCAGGATTTCGAACCTAAAATTCCTTTTCGGTCTTAAAAACCTCTAAAAATAAAATTTCTATAAATAGCCCCGAATAAAACAAAATAAAAACTATGAAATATAATCATTGTAAATATATTATTAAATAACATACTATTAGTGTAAATTTCAAGACATTAAAATCATTATTTTCGATATTATGAACGAATAAAAGTTTCAATTTAACAAAATCATATTTTTGCTTTTTTTCATCATTTTTGGTAGTGTTTTTGTTATGCTTTAATATAAAGACTATTGGGGAAATTAAAAACTTACTTTTCTAAAAGAACAACTAGCTGATTTAATTTTTAATTTTTTATTTAATATAAGAATAATTAGTTTTATGGTCAAAAATGTATTTAACAAGAAAAAAAAATATGTTAGTCATTGTAAAACCACTAGCTTTTATGCTCCACTCAGAATCTAAGATAAGGAGATTATAGGTTTTAGTATATTATTTCATTAATTTAAACCTAAATAAATTAAGTCTAGTTAAAATGTATAGTTAGGTTTTAATAATTCTGAAAAAATAGAAAATTGAAACTGAATTTCAATATTTATTTTCTATTAAGGAATGTATACAATCTTAATGAAATATTATTTTTATTATAATAATATTGTAAATATATTATTTCGCTCCAGGTCAATTTCTTCGCAAAAATACTCGAAATTGAATTTAATCAATATTTATTTAGAATTTTAAAATAGCGTTATGTGGTAACTTATTCGCTACTATAAAATATCGATTTTCCAATATAATAATTTATTGTTACTAATATTTTTGTTATTGGAACTACGTTGTTTTCAAAAACATTCTATATTATGTACAATTTATTCCGGAAGTAATAACAATTTATATTATAATTTAATTATATAATGCCTGAAAAAGTATTAAAAATACGAAAATAGCCAGAATATCTCAATATTTTAGGTTATTTATTTTATGCATTTTAAAATATGATTTTTAAAAACTAAAATACCGAATGTATTCGCTTCGTTTACAAACGTTTAGTAAATTTTTTAATGTTGATATTTATTTAACTAACAGAAAAATTAAAAATGACTTTCTGTTTTGATTGTATTGGTATCAATATTAATTAATCTATAATAATTATCAGTTACCTCTATATAAATACATACAATTCTCGGTTTGTGTAATCGATATGTTTATGATTTTGTACAGAATCTAAAACAAATAAATTTTTATGAATATGCAGTACTGATTGTCAAAAATCATGATTCTATTTTAGAATATATGTTCATTTTCAAAGGTATGAAAACAGAAGTAGGTATTAAATATATTTTTGAATTAGTAAGTAAATATTTTTCACAGTAGGTACCTGCTTAATAAGAAATATTAAAAGTATAGACATACCTACATTGTGGTTATAATACACTGTAGGGATTTTTTCATATTGTTGTTAGATGGTAAAATACGCATATTTTCAAAGATTTTCCACCAATATTTTATGGGATAGAAGCAGTGCCGGATCTAGAGAATTTGTCGCCCGGGACAAAAAATAATTGTAGCGCCCCTTTTTAAATTTAAAAAGCAAAAAAAAAAATAAAAAGGTTATTTTTTGTCAATTCCTATTAAAAATTAAGCGATCAATAGGATCCAAAACGGGACGAAAAGTTTAAATATTTTTACATTTTGCGCCCCATCATAATGGTGCTCGGGACAAGTACCCCGGTTCGCCCCCTTCCCTAGATCCGGCACTGGATAGAAGTATATCAACTATCGAATAAAAACCACTAATTATTGTTTAATATTATTGTACCTATATTAAAAATACGTGTTTAGCATTTTATTTTATATTACTCACTATTCATAGTATCCCTATTTTAGAAAATCGTTAAATAAAAATTATAAATTCGAACTGTAATTTAATATTTTAAACCTGCTTAATAAATTGGCCTAACTAAAAATATAGGTACCTCTACTTTTATTTTCTATAATAAATTATTATTTATTTTAAACGTGCATTGGTTTTCGGAAAAATATATGTTCACTCAATGTAGAGATGTAAGCTTGAACATTTTCAATTGAAAAATTTTTTTTTTTCGCTGAAATTTCTTGCAAATTTTCAACGGTCATTTAAATACTAATGGTGAGCCTTCGGTGAATATACTCGACAATTACTGTAGATTATACTAATAATATATTCAGAATATTTTAACAATATTGTTTCGGTGCGTGTTTTACATGGGAATTACTGTCTATTATATTAAATTCAGCATATTTTTAAACGCAAAAATAATATTTTCAAACTCATATTGATTCCCATTACTAACTTGTAACACAAAATACGGTTATTATCGCAGAATTTATACTTTAATATTTAAATACGTTTCTTAATATGTGCGATCCTAATATATTAATGAATGATCTCTAGAACAGTGGTTAGGGCGAATTACTTTACTACAGTCAATAAATTACATTGCTAAGTTCTTTATTTTTGTATGATAATTATTAAGTAGGTAGTATTAAGCACAAACAATATATATATATTATATAAATTTACAATTATATTATTAATAATATATTATAATATACATGGATAATTAACATTAATTAATACTATCGAAGTTTTAACAATGGTACATTTTTCCCATAACTTATTTTCAGAGTAGGTATCTGGGATCAGGGCCGTAGCCAGGAATTTCCAAGGGGGGATGTTATGAAAAACAACAACCTTGATTGAAAACTAAACCATGAATATAATTATAAAAAAATACACCGTATTTTTCTATACTGATATTTAAATATTTTGAAAAGTGATTTAGGTATATAAAAATATTTCATTAAAATAAAATAAAAAGAAAATATTATATACAAAAAAATACTGGGACACACTGTATCGACTTATTGTACTTTTTCAGTAGTTTTTTGAATGTTTCAACACGCTTGGCTATTTAACATGCAATGAAACTGATATGTCTGCTTTCTGAATATTGTCTAATCGATGCTATTAACCCATTGCGGAACCTACACAAAAAACGACAGAGAAACAGACGTCATATAAAACGCACATTCTTGAATCACTTTACGGTTCTAGTAACGACGATTATAAAAAAGACATTAAAACGTATTCTATATTAAATTTGTTACGTATTTCCAATAATTTTGCCACTTTTCACTGCCGTTTTGCCATTTTCCACCTATTTATATTTTCCGTGTTGAAAAATTGAAATTTATAAAGGTCAATGGGTATATACGTAATTTTATACGTAATATTTAATGTGAAATATAGTCTTAATTGAAAGTGGGAAGAATTTCGCATATTGTGTAGGAAAATGTCCATTTGCCTGAAAAACTGATGGGAGGAAAGTATCCTGAATTCCTGACAGACGCTATACCCAGAATATCATTTATTATCACCGTATAATATATGAAGACGGTTCACTTGTAGAACAGTTTGTTTGTCTAATAAATGGTCACGATAAAATATGACGAATACATATATTTTATATATAAATATGTAAGTATACATACCGTTTTTGAAACGTACGGTGCACACAGTAGGTACACAGGCGCACAGCTATAAGTAAATTTCTAGGTAAAATCATATCTTTTAATTGTATGTCCTGTGGTGTTCCCATAGGGTGTAATTCATATACGCCGTATACTCTCATGATTTTTTTGAAAAATTATGCGCATACTACGTATACTCTCAAATCATATAAGTTATACGCAAAGGAAAAAAATATAAGTACTGAAGAAAGGCCTCAAATGTAGCTTTAGTTTCTCACTAAGCTCATACTCAGCTCATCTCATTCGGCAAAAACAGAAAGTTGATGACCTTTTTTTTTTATTTTAATATTTCAAGGAATATTAGGAGTATTTCGGAATTTAGTTGGCACCCCCCCCCTCCACCCAGAAATATGTCTTTGGCTCGTTCTTGCTTATCGGTTTAGTATACTCTCAAAAAAACGTGTGCGAACCTCACTGGGTGTAGTTCTATGTTATTTTCATGATAAAATGCCGACCGTATAACACGTGTAACTTCAAAAGTCGATTTTGACCAAATGTACCGTTTTCTTGCCCCGTGTTCCCCTGCAAACATAAATAGACCATCAAAAAAATTAGTACATTAGTTACCCAAAGAAATGTTAAATTATTATCTTAGACAAAAATATCTCAACTGTATTTTAATTATATGTTTGTTTGCGCAATCGGTAAAAAAAAATGTTATGTATAAAGAACGTTTTAAAAACTAACCATACATTGGACGTTCACGATTAAAATAACCAATGTTATTATATTGTTTTAGTTAAATAATAAAACTAAACTTAGCACTTTTACAATAAATAAACGTCCGTCTACAGACTACATAGATAATATTATCATTACTTCTCGTCACATTTAATAGGTTATTCTGCAACATTGGCTTTTGAGTAATTATTTTAACGAAGATATGTATTATGTTAATCTAATTACACGAAAAGACAAAACGTACATTTATAAAAACAAATTTTAACAGTCGTACGTCATTAGGTATAACTTGTCAGTTATCGCAATGGTTATCACTTATCACACAGGTACTACTATACACATCGCTAACCGAGAACTAAAATACTATTATACCAGAGAATAGAAAGAATATTCTATGATTATGCATTGAGTAGGTACATTTCACGGAAGGCACCTAGGCAATATAAAGTACAGATTGGTACCGCCATTTTTTAAACAATAATATGACTGAGAAAGCAGTTATTTTATAGGTGCGACCGAAAGAAGAACTAATTTTTTTTCAACCTGTCAACTGTCCGTCATGGTGTTTTACAGCATATCGGAAGAATAGGGTTAATTGTAACGATCGAAGCACTTTTTCTTACAGAAAAAACGTATACAGACATGAACAAAAAAAAGTTGAAAAAAAGTGTAAAAAGTTATTTGGACTCGAACCGAGGACCCCGTACATGACAATACTGTCAGCTCCTATACTAGACAACCTAGACCGCTGTTGAAAAAATAACAGAATATACCTCTTAATAAAATATTAAATAATCGTGCAATTTCAGTTTTATATAACATTAAAACCAAGTCCAACCACCAAATTCTGCATTCACCATTGTTTTTTTGATCAAAAAATACAAAAAAAAAAAATTTTAAAATCTAATTCTTGAGTAACGTATATAAATGTTATAAATATTATGAATTAAATGACTCAAAATTGAAAATTGCTATGAGTAGCCCAAAAATTGGTCAAAATTGCAAGTTTATAGATCTATTATGTCCCCGAAATTGGAATACATGCCATACCAAAATAATATACATATTATCGAAAAAAATTAAATGGCTATTAAAAATTAATGTACCGACTGATTTTTCAAATTTCTATTGTATTTAGCTAGAATGACTTAAGTTTAATACTGTATTTAATTTTCAGGCCTTAAAACTTAAAATTAAACAATTATGAATTAAATGACTTAAAATGGAAAATTGCTATAAATAGCCGGAATTTGGGAAAAAAAATTCCAATATTTTTTGCCTTCATAATAGGTCATAGGAGCTTTGGCAAATTTTGAAAATTTAATATGTAAAGGAATAAACTTATACGTGTGTGTGTCACTGACTATTTATACGATGAATTAATTAATAAGTTTATAAATATTCAATTGAATCTACAAAATATAATATTGAAAATATATAATTAACAACAATTGTGTACAGTGTTATACAATTATTTATAATTTAATTAAAATTTTAAAATTTTGCGTCACCTATAAAGAGAAATGTATGAAAAAGTTTAGCAATGTTTGAAATATACTATAGTTTAATTTTGTTATATGAAATAAATTTTGAAAAGTACCTTCAAATGTGCATATTATAATATACATAAATATACAAAATTCAGAATTAAAAAATATTTAACAAAAAGGAAGAAAACTTCAATGTTCCATACTTAATTTTACAGAATACGTAGGTAAGTTTTATTTTACCGAATATATTATACAAATTACAATATGAAAAAATATATATTAAAATATACAATATATATACAAATAAGCATTTTAAAATTATATAAACTTATGTATATTAGAAAAATTATTTGAATTAAAAGAATTCATTTATTTAAATTTAAAAACAATTGTTAAAAATTTCTGAATTAGCTTATGTTTGATTATGTTGAACAGAAAATTGAATCAGTTTTTTTTTTCTTTACTGTAATTTAATTTATGTTTTATTTGCTTTCTGATTTTTGACAGTAAAAATATACAGTATAAATTAAATTTATTCAATTTGTATTTTTTTTCTGTTATTAAATTAAATTGTAATTTTGAAAAAAATCTCTATAATTCGCAATAGTGATCGTAATTAATTTATTTTGGTAATAAAACAAAACTACTATACTAATAATAATTATTATCGAATTTTGAAAATTTTACTTAGTTTCGAATTTTATTTATTACTATTACATTTTTACATAATATAATATGACCAGTTACATATTATTATGATATAAAATATATATCTGTTAAAGTTAGTTCATTGTCAAATCTGTTTGTGCTCTGTTCACATTGTATAACGTATTCCTTTATTGGGTTTCGACATTATCTCCGTCAACGTTATAACATGTACGAAACGTATTCATGAACGCACAGGTACACATCATAATATACATATACATATACATATACATATACATATACATATACATATACATATACATATACATATACATATACATATACATATACATATACATATACATATACATATACATATACATATACATATAC
>JAIPRL010013093.1:0-11043 GCA_025469235.1 Pemphigus obesinymphae
GTTGTGAGGTGATGAGGGGGCGAATTTATGGTATTAATTTTAGAATTTGAGAGGACGGTTTCTTTTGTGGCCGTTGAGAAGGCCGGGGCGGGTTGAGATTGCCTTGAAGTGCGGAAAGGGTGACGAAGTGATAGACTGTTGGAGTTTGGTGGAGGTGGCATTTGAAAATTCGAGAATCGACGGGATGTTGGATACTTTTAGCACGAATCATGTCGGCATAAATAGCCGGACACCGGCGATCGGCCCCTATTCAGCCGGACACCGGCCTGCTGTCAACAAGGGGGGGCAAATGCCCACCCTGCCACCCCCCAAATGACGCCACTGGTATAGGTAACAAACAATCATTTTAACTCGTAAAAGTGACAAAATGTGTTTTGAACAAGTGTAAAGTTAACGTGGACAAAACGAAAAACGGTTAATTTAACTTAAAGTTAAAGTTAAATTTGTATATAGGAGATAAAAATTATCATTCCAAAATATTATTGAGAATATGTCCGATCTTTTTTTTTTGCAGGGTTTTATAACATATTTTAAGATCTAAATGAATTCCGGTTATTATGCGCTATAAACATTTCAAAATTATAATTATAAAAACTGACAGATACGTAACTGATTATAGATACATAGCATAATAATAATAATAATAATAATTGAAACAAAAATTAAATTTAAAACTACATTTTATTTTTGTTACTTGATTATTATTCATATGAATATTAGTATTTAGTATTACATTAGAGGTTGTCAATATTTTCAAAAGTTGATTAAGAAAACTATATTAATTTAATCACGAGTAGGTACCACTATAATCTTCCTTTGTATATTAGGTATATTATACATTATAATTTATTAGTAATAATTATACCCTTCCATAATTTTTCCATTATTTATATTTCTTTTTAATAACAATGAGGTGCAAGCATAAAATTCCCATCTGATAAGTGTATAGTAGGGTGATCACAATTTGCAAACTAAAAAACGGAAAAATAATAAAAACTAGTGAATATCATAATAATTTTCTACCAACATTTTCATAAATCGGTTTGAAAATGTTAAAAAAAGGTTATCGATAATTTTCTGAAATTTTTTTTTTTTTTTAATGGTAGATAACAAAAACGGACCACACTTCCAAAAGCTGGTCAAAAACTTAACCGTTTAACATTTTTCGGGACAACACGGGGAGCAATCCTCAAAAACGGGACGTATGGTGGTCACCCTAGTGTATAAGTATATTTTGATAAATTTTTTATTGTCGCCCAATGAAATTTCCTTAAAAAATTCACTGATATTTTGCATTCAAATGTTTCAAATATTTTAATTGTAATGAATGTGAGATAAATCTTATTATTTCGAACATTTAAATGATCAAAATCAGTTATTACTAACATTTAAAATGTTCAATGTAAATGGACCTAAAAATCAAGGATTAAAAGTGCCGTTAAATATCTTAACAAATATATGTTCAAAAATTTTTAACAAACAATTTAAATTAATAAAAAATGAATAATAAATAATGTTTAGACTTTTGTAACTTTCCATAAAAAAACTTTAAAATTAGATCGTCGCCTTGTAAAGAACATTATTTGTACATCATTGAACTATTATTTATGATGTGTAAACGTCATATCGGTTAATGAGGAAATGTAGACATGTTTTTGAATTCACACTTATTATTGGAATAGATATGCTTTAATAATCGTACTAAAAATAAACAATATATTTTTGAAAATGTTTTTAAATTATAAGGAAATAACAAGTTTTTTTTTAAAAAAAAATCTTGTTTAGTTATTCTTTATATGTAGGTTTATTAAAAGAATCGAATGACTCGTTTAAATATATCATCTGAATTACATTGACTATACCTACCGAAAAATTAATTTGTGTTCAAATCGAAATACGAATTTCATAGAAAAATAAAATAATCATAATTGTAAATTTAATAAATCTCTATTTTACAATGAAGAATGTTTTGGGTGTCATTTTTTTCATTTATATTTTATATAAGACGAACCAACTTGCCTATTATATACTATATTTTTAAATAAATAAATATAAACCGATCAAGACTGCAAAAAATCAAACAAACTGAAAAATTTCACTAAAATCATTCTAAATTATTCATTGTATTATTACAGTGAAATCATATGAATTAGTTAAGTTATTGATAAGTACATGAAAAATTAATAAATTATAGATTATAGATAAGAAAAAAATCATTTACTATATTTGAAAGTTATCAATATCTAAAAAGTAAAATAACACTGAGCTTTTTTATTAGGTTCTTAAATTTTAATTATATTATCGAAGACCGTTGAGCTATAACTAAATGAAGAGTAAATTAGGTAATTGAAGAGAAAATAAAGTTATAATAAAATTACATTATACAAAAGACAAAACATTTCGAAAGGAAGGTAAATAATGCCGACGCGTGCCGATACGTTTATGTGCACGGCTGAACAACTTTTCCCAACAGGCCTGAACCGAGCCGAGTGGAGACGATCTAGTGCGCGCCCAGCTTAAAAGTTCACCCGAATGTGTATCAATATAAATTTAATTAAAATTGTGAAAAATACTACAGAAATCCGATGGTTTTAAATTCATTACTATGAGACATAAAAACTATAGTATAAGTACATACCTACTCTGTAGAATCAGTGGGTCAGACATCAATACTTAAATACGGACTCGTCGTACGATATATAATACATAGTTTTGATTAAATAAGACATTCGTGAGTGTAGGGGGGGTAGTATGACAGAGGATACGTAAACATGGCAATAGGCTAAAGAAGTAAAAAAGATAATATCAACGAAAAAGAGAGATAATAAGATAGAGCAGTATACCAAGGAGATGGTTAGTAGAGAAGTACAGAGAAAATAACAGGAAGTTGTATATGGTATTTATTAATCTAAAGAAGGTGTATGATAGGGTTTCTAGAGAAATTTTGAAATGGATATTAATGAAGAAAAGGTTACTAAAGTTGTACGTGAATGTAATTGAGGTCATGTATGAAAAGGCAAGTAAAAGAGTAAGGAATTTGTGTAGAAGAACTGAAGTCAGGGTAGGAGTGGGTAGTGAGGTGATACGGGAGATAGAGTTTGGTGAAAGTTGAGGACTAGGGTGGTCGACCCCATATAGTTGGGAAAGAGGGCGAAGGAGAAGAAGAAGAAGAAATAGCTGTGACTCGTCAATTTTAGGTTTAAACCGAACATGGTTTATACATAAAAATGATTAAAAATGTAATAATATTGTATCAATATTAGGGGTTCCTACTTTAGAAAAGTTTTGTTTTACTACGCATATTATTCTATATCCAATGAAAAATCACAGATCAAATTCAATATTTTCATCTAAATTATTTATGACATCATTTCTTACGTAAGTATTCAAAACTATATTTATTTTAAAATTATGTCATTTAAAGACACTCAAAGTGTTTTCTTCATAAAAACGAACTTACATAAAAAATGTACCCTATCAAATGTTGAACAAATTTTGGAGGGTTTTCTTAATTTGTGGTTATACCTACGTATGATATAAAATGAAGATACCTACCTAATAAAATATAAAATTACAATGTCTATGCTGCAGTTACTCTATGGCATAAAACATAATATTATGTCTTTGGATATCTGTCAATGTCGTAAACGATCTTTGACAATCTGAACGTTGAATATATTTTAAAAATTCTATGGATTTATCCATTAATATTATTTATTTAATAATAATAAAATTTTTTACTCATTCATAAATTATCCGATCATTATTTTTGATTAAAAATTGTAAGTATCTAGTACCTATCCATACATAATATCAATTATTATATATAAAAATGAACATAAAATAATGAACTTTTAATTTTACGTACATGTACTTCAACAACCACTTTGTTATTTTCAGTGCCAACCAAAAACTTCATGATTTAATTCATTTTTTCGGGTATAATGTAAGCTATTGAATATCTGAGCAAAAAAATAACTTATCCGATGCGATCCGTTTCGATGCGACGTGGAAATCCAAAGTAAGTATTTATGTACAGAAAAGTCATGTCTATACTATTTTTTAAATTTCAATATATGTACCTACATATTAAAATAAGTTGTAATTAGTGGCGTATTTTCGTTATTATTTATAAGTAATTGTAAGATAATACAGTAGAATAATATTAATATAGGCAGCTATAAAAAATTGAACGCTCCGAACCACTTAAATGTATTTAAGTGTAAAAGTATATTCAAATTGTTTTAAAATTTTATTTTTATTTATCAATACTTAGCCCCTAATACTTCCAGTTTTTAATTATTTAATCCTAAACTGTATATATATATACATATAATATCACCTGAAAAAATAGTTACAATAAACATTTAAGTGGTTAAATGGTTAATTTAACCAAAAACCATAGTAGCTATACAGATTATCTTATAGTATGGTTAGGCGAACTAAATGTATATAGTTGATGTATTTGTATTTATTTTAACTGTATACTACTGTTAACAATTGTTATCGGTAAATTGTCCCAGAAAAATTGGAAGGTATAGTTGTATCAACCTAATTATTAGATTTGATATAGGTATGATTTTACACAAATTTGGAAAGTATATTCAACTATATAATATAGTTCTAGTAACAATACCTTTTAGTTTTTCAACCTAATTATATTAGTTTGAGTGTATTAATTTATATGTACTTCTCATATAGTAGATACCTATTGATAGTTAGCTATTGTTTTTACGTGCAAGTAAATATTATATCGTATACTGAATAAGTTATGGTCGATTTATTTGTGTTTGATATATTGAACCATTTTCAAATATCCATAATTATACAAAAATTTGAATGATCATCATATTTAAATTATTAAACAGGTACCTAGGTATGTATAATATAATATTATTATATATTATTGCTAACTAAAAATATAGGTAATTAATTAATGAAATTATATGAAAAACAATAAAATGTATATATAGTTAGGTACCTATCTATTGTCTAATTATGTTTATTGTACAAGTCAAAAATGTATAATCTAACAAAAACACAAATATATAATTTCAAAACATAGAAGATATAGGTACCTATTGTATGAAATCCATTAGATATTTTATGAACGCAACATATATCATACATACCTACATGTTTAATAATATATAATTAAAAAATGATGAAACTTTGAAATTTTGTACAAGTACCTACCAAATGTTGTCCGATATTTGAAGATCGTTCAATATATAAATATATTATAGTAATAAAACAAATAAATCGGCCTTAAAATAATTTTGTACAATGAACCACGTAAACACTTATACCATAATCAATATTTAATAACATTATAAATGGTTGAAAGTGAATATATCCTATGTGTATTTAGACCAATAATGTATTCTATGTTTTGTAGGAATAACATTTTAAATTATATGATTAATTTGAAAAAAAAAATGCTAACATTTTATAACGAATTACAGTATTATAAATTAATTAGAACTAGTTTTTACGTAAAATCTTAAATAAACGTTTATGAATTCAAATTTGTTTTCAAGTACAGCTAATACTATTTTAAGTATGCTTATTTACCATGGTTTTTCAATTTACATAGCCAAAAATGTTTTGAGCAGACTGTTGATGACTTGTGCATTTGCACATAAGAATATCTCATAATAATTTAATAAATACTAAACTCCTTAGAATAGTAGACCGCTTTCAACCCTATGAAAAATCAGGATGTCCATTTTATATAAAATGTTTGTTCATGAATAATGAATATATAATATATATTTATATATAATAAATAATCTAATAATTAGTAAAATAAGAACAAAAAAAAAACATCCGTGGACACTGGCATCGCTGTTTTTCTTCCTGCATTCATCTATGTGTATTCCATCGATATTTTTAATGGTAAACGTTTAATTTGATTCTATGTAAATGTATTTATTTTATTATTTTACTAGTCTTTATTAATATTTATGAATAGGTATTTGTTATTACTTTAAATATGTTTATGTAAATAAATATGAACCGATCAAGACTGCAAAACTTATACAAATTGTATTAAAATCATTCTACATCATTTATTGTATTATTACAACTGAATAAAGAAAGTTAGTTAAATAATTGATCGATGGATAAAGATAGAGGTATAATTGTTTAATTTTGAATGACGAATATACTTTTTAAGTTTTATAATCGGTAGAGTAAAAATATTTTTTTTTTTTTTTTGCTGCAGTCTTGAACTCAATGATTGTTATATCTATTATTAGTTAACCACTTAAAAATTACTTTAATAAATAATGTTACTTTAATACTTAAAATTAATAATTTTATTTTTATATATATTTAAAGGAATTATATGTACTTACATAGAAACAATGTAAAAACAAGTCAGACCATCTTACTACTACATATAGACATATGATTACCATATATTCTACCTGTACAAACAAAGTACGTAAAAATTTTAAATAATTGTATGTGAATAATTTATGCATACATGTCTTTTTATTTATATAAAATGCACCGGGAATATAGAAACGATGTAAATATGATTGGTCTGGGGATACATCGTAAAAACAATTGAAAAGATGATGGAATGTCAGCCCATTTATTATAATATGGGGTATATACTATGTAAGTACCTAAGTATAAAAATAATATTATACTTGTTTTAGTTTGAAAATTTACATCTAAGAAAAATTTCTAATTTGAATTACTTTTTATGATTTTCATGAAATTGTATCTGCTTGTGCATAATTTATCGGTAAAATTATACATGTACGAATATACTAATATGGCTGGACATTAACGAGTTAAATATTAAAATTAAGTTAATTTTAATAAGGTTATTTTACGTGTTTCTTTTTTAACATTAACTTTTAATTTAATAAGTCACTTTTTGGACAACTTAAATTGTAAACTTTATACAAAATTATCCAAGTTTTGATAAATTTTGTCCAATGAACGATTCAAATTTTCTGTATGAGATTTTTATTTTTAAGCATAAGAAATTTTTCTAATTCTACTATTTAGATATGTATATATTATTATATTACCCTTTATACTTTATGTATAAATAGGATTACCTATATTATGAAAACTATAGTATTACTGTTGTACGTAGTTCTCATTATCTTCGAATTAATATTTTAATATTTAGATGTCATATAATATTGTTATTTTGGGAAATTTTCAATCATGATAAGCCAAAATTAAGACGGGTACACAAAGATATGAATTAAATTTTAGTAAATTATCGTTTTATTGACTGATGTAACACAGGCCAGTTTATTTTTGTGTCGAAACTGTCGATATTTTCGTATTGAACTATATTTTTAGTTAAATGTGTTTATCCAATATTTTTAATATATTTAATTATATAATATTATATAATAATATTAGTGATGAAAACAAAAATATAAGTATTGTAGCAACTAGCAGATTAGAGGTATTTTATAATTTTTTATTGTTAATTACAAATTTTTAATTATAACTAGGTAAGTTACTATTTTTTCAAAATTAAATTTTAACTTAAAAATATAATAAAAAAATATATAAGACAATTTGAACTTAAATTAACATATTTTTAAACTAATTTAACTTATTGAGTTTAAAAAATATTCCCAGCCTTGCGAATATGTAGGTACATATAATTTTTGTTTGTTCACGTATACTTAACCAATGATTTTTTTATGGAAATCATATCATACTAGATAAAATATACAAAATATATTAATATCATCATAATATGAGTAGTATAATAGGTATATATAACAAACTGTTATTAACAATAGATATTTTTTGATATTGTGTGATGAATATTACTACTAAAGAAATGTTTGTAAATTGTATGTAATTTTATTATTTTTAATACCGTTTTTTAGTTACTTATGTTACTTATATATATTATAAGTATTATAAATAATCATTATTATAAAATGTTATCATTTCTATGAGAATCCCACCAAGATATTGATCAATATAAATATAGAACTTTTTCAATTGAGTTTTAGTTATATTTAGACTTTGAGTTAAAACACCTATCTATTATACAATATAAATTTTAAACAATTTTAATTATATTAGGTATAAGTACCTACCAATAATTGAAAAAAATTGAGAAATTAAAAAATATATAATATATATATGTGTCCGTGTAAAAGGAAATAAGTACACTTATTTCGGAAAACTTAAAAAACAGACAAAAATATCTAAAAGTTAAAACGGTTTAACAATATTTTTCTAATGAACCTACAATTTTTGTTGTTTTTTTATGCTATTTGATGTGGATTATGAAATGTTACAATAATTTGAAATAATATTTTTTTTTTTAAATGAACTTATTCCATTTTACCCGGATACCGTCCATATAATATTGTGTATTAGATCGCGTGTACCTCAATTCGTTTTTTGTCTTAATTATAAATATAATATTTATATTATAATATGATTGAAAGTATATTTATTCATAGTGATTTGGGAGATTGATGGCGTTACGATCAATTGTCCAAGAAAATGTCAAGGATGTGGAGAAAATTTTGCCAAATTTCGTGAATTTGATTCTAATGCATCATGAAAATACTCAATAGTGTTGTCAAATGGTTAGTGGTATTATATTCTACTTTTAGAATACTGTTGTAGTTAGTTAGTATAAACACTAGAAGTAGGCTGTGTTTATTAATGTTTTAATGGTATATATTCTATAACTCTCATGATTTATCGTGTAGTTTGCAGCTTTTATGTAGTATCTCTGTCAAAGACTTTTAACGTTTTCATCAGATTAACTTCTACCTAAATATTAAACAAAAATATTCTTAATTTTTAAATAAATCTCTTAAAATAAATTAATAATATATACCACGATTTACTGTACAGTTTGTATATATTACTGTTAAAAAATTTAAAAAAAAATTTCTTAAAAGAAAAATATGTAGATAAGTAGATACTCGTTAAGTAACTTATTTTGTCACTTATTTTTTTCATGTTTAATGATCACATTTTTTCCATGTAATCAATTTAATGTAGTCCTTTATCTGTTAACTAATCTATTTTGCCCCTAATGATAATAAAATGTATAATAGTTATATAAATCATTAGATTTCTATATATTTTGGATCAATCCTCCCTTCTAGAAAAAAGTTGAAAATATGCCACTGTTAAAATAAAAGGTTTTAAACTTGAAAATCGATAATTCATTAAGTCTAATTTTATTTTTAATTGTTGTTAAAAACATGTTCTTAAAAAGCTTATAAAATTTAGATGTAAGTGTTGATTTTTAAATATTATTTTTTTTATTATAAATATTCAAATTATATTTAATAATTTATATTATATTTTCATAGATTATAATACATAATTTTCTGTACCCATTTATAAATTATCTTATGATCACTTTTTGCTAAAAATCGTGATTTGCAAATTGTAGATACCTATAAATGTTATAAAAACTAGTGATTAATTAAAAATTCTATCTTCAATTTATGGATTGTACGATTTTTTTTAAAGAATGGTGAAAAACTTCTCAATTTGTGTTAAACCGCATTGTTAACATAATTATTAGTTTTTCAAATATCGAGAAGTTGCTAATAACATAATTATTACTTTAGTGAATGTGTGTAAAATGTTATTAGGTAGGTAGGTAAGTTTATCAGCTGATAGTCCTTTTAAGTCCTGTAAATATATTAAAATTTTATTTAGTCAATATAAATTATTTTGATCAAAATTGTGATATGAAATTGCATAAATTTATATTGGTCTACATTGGAGTGTGGCATCGTTATTTAAAATCTGTATCTGGCCAAACATCATTTAAAATTAAAACGTGAACAAAATATATTCCTTTCTTATGCTGCAATTTCTTTATTTCTTGACATTCTACTTTATTCTCGTCTTAGAAATCCTTTACACCGAATATTTCGTATAATAAATAACGATCCCTCATACTTTTTTCTGTCTTTATTATTTTTAGTCGCAAATTAATGTTATGTGTAATGTACATTAATCGTATATAAGTTGTTTCTATCTAATTATAATACTGTAACAATTTATATTATGTATATTAATAAAAATTTTTTGTACATCAGGTCATAGAAGAATAATGATGTTGTTGACGAATAGTGAGGAAATGAAAATTCGTAAAGGAGAAAATTGTATCCGATTTCACCGACTTTTTTCTGCATGCCATGAAAATAATCAATAGTGTCATCAAATGGTTTAATAGTTAGTCGAAGTTTCTTTTAGTATATTGATTGTATAAATTTAGCAGTAGTTATTTAGTTAGTTAGTATACAAGGAGTTCAAATTTAATATAATTAAACATTAAATATTTGTGTTACAATTATACATTCTTTATACACTCTCTACATTATCTTATGTATTAAAAACTATATTTATTTTAATAATTATATCGAAAATTATATCGATAGGTTCAAAGTGAGAGTAGGTACATGAAATGTAGGAACATTGAGTAGGGAGTTAGCAGAAGTTTTGAAGAGGAGGAATGTGAATATTTGTTGTGTGCAAGAAACAAAGTGGAAAGGGGAGAGAGCAAGAAAAATTGGTGAGGGGTATAAAATCATATATTCAGGAAGGACTAGTACAAGGAATAGGGTGGGAGTGATATTAGATGAAAAAATGAAAGGAAAAGTGGTAGAGGTGATTAGAAAAAGTGATAGGGTTATTATAGTGAGAGTAATATTAGAGGATACGGTATTAAATATAGTAAGTGTGTATGCTCCACAAGTGGGATGTGAGGAAAGTCAAAAGGAGAAGTTCTGGCAAGAGATGGATGAAGTAATGCAAGGAGTACAAGGAAATAAGAATATTGTAATATGTGGAGATATGAATGGACATGTAGGCTGTGATAGAATAGATTATGATAGAGTGCATGGAGGGTATAGGTATGGAGAAAAAAATGAGGCTGAAGAAAAAATACTTGACTTTGCATCAGCGTATGAATTAGCAATTGTGAACACTTATTTTAGGAAGAGGGAAGAGCATTATATAACTTATAAGAGTGGAGGGAACAAATCACAAATTGATTATTTTATG
>JAIPRL010013094.1:0-11041 GCA_025469235.1 Pemphigus obesinymphae
TTTTTTTTTTAAAAAAAAAAAAAAAAAAAAAACACGTCGTGTTTGCCAAAATCGACCGTGTCGTGTATACGAGGTACATCTCTCTATATATTTCTATATATATTTATTTATTATATTTTTTTTTGCACATTTACCCCCCTCCCCCCTATTATTTCCCCTCGAATACTTTACTTTACATATTAAACCCATTTTGAAGATTAAAAGCGACGACAAGCCGTCGTCGGTATAATAATAATAATAATAATAATAATATACAACGACGGCGCCCGGATGCGTATGTACACTGTGTATAAAATATACGCGTGTAGTGAGTATGTCGAGTACGCATATTAACGTATATAATGGAGAGGCTAGTAAAATGCGTGTAAACATAATGGTAAGTTCGAACATTTATGCGTCTCTCCGTGTTTATCGCGACACTTACTCCTCTCAAGACGTCTTTTCGGTTATTTCGTTTTATTCCGTTTTGGACTGTTCCCCACTCTCTCTCTCTCTCTCTCATTTTTTATACACTCTCTCACACTCTCGCCGCCACTAAACACCCCCTGTTAGATACGGAGAGAGGAGAGGAGTGGACGACCATCTGTTATTTGACTACTTTTTATAAACCACCATCAACCGGGCCAAAGTGCTGTTTCTATTGTCATGGAAATTGTTTCCGTGCACAGTCTGTTGAAAGCGAAAAAGATCCTTGGGAAATTTCTATTGACGAGTTCGATGACTGTGTAATGTGTATACGCATTATCAACACTTTGCCATCATTCACATCGTATGTATCTGTGATTTTAATAAAAAAAAATATAAATTAATTTTATAATATGATTGTTAATATACGTCCAATAACACGTTTGTTGATTTTGAACATAAAATATTTAAAACAGTAAAATAACGAAACGTATTATTGTTTTAACAATATCTTTTATCAACGTCTCGGGTATTGAATAACAATTAATTCAATTATAAATATTTTGTGTTCATTTCTTTCTTTCTTTTCCGTAGAACAAACGCCCATTTGTTAATCAAAACAGTCAATTTAAACAGAATATTTGTTCATTTCAATAACATATTTTATTGTAATTATAAACTCTGTTCTAAAATTTTACAAATTATTTTTATTAAAATACAACTTATATATTTTGTGAAATTTACAATATTATGTTATTGTTAACATATTTTTTATTTACTTAACAATATATACATTAAAATAATAAAAACTGTATTATTTCAACAAATATTGGTTTGTTAAAATCTGATTATTACATATTATTAATTCTACCAATATGATATTTGGTTCAGTGTATCCAGATTTTCGACATTAAAATCATATAACTTAGTGAATTTATTAAGCAAACAGTGATTTAAAAATACCTATAGCTAATGCACATTTATACCGAATTTTTTTTAACTTTTATATAAAAATAATGGTTTTAAATCATGAAATTTTAGATCTTGAGTGTAACGTGGAATGTATAATTACAAATTTTGATTTTATGTACCTACACATTATACACTTTTTTCAACTAGAAAAAGTATAGTAAAAGCTTTCTGATAGCGAATTTTTCGATTTCCCCAATGATTTTCTTAAGTGTAATGGAAAATATCCGAATATGATGGAGAATTATATTAAATGAGAAAATTAAATTAAATATTATACTAAACTTCGCTCAGAATCGTTATTCGATTGCAATGATTTATGTTTGCTTTTAAATTTAATATATAATAGAAAATATTATTATTCAAGAACTGGCTTTCAACACATTATATCTGGATAGCGCGTTTTTATTACCTATTATAATATAAATTAATACAATTTTGAAAAATCGAGTTCCAATAAAATATAGTTTAAATTTTCATCTTCCAAATAGTGGTACAAATTTGTTTCTACGTTTTTTTTTTATAGTTACACGGCATTTCAAAGGCGTAATAATGTTTTTTTAAATAAATATTGTGATTACATTACAACAAAAAATTTTACTGACATGGGTTTATTTTAAAATTACTTTTAATTTAAATTATAAAATTTAAATATTTTCAATTAGTTTTATCTTTATTATTCTTAATATTTCATAAAAATTAAAAATTGACAATACCTCTTGAAAATCCAGTGTACAACGTCTTCTTAACTTGTCCATTGTTGAAATAAAGATTTTCCTAATATCCATTGTACCTATATACTAAATTTGATTAATTTTATATAAAATTTATGAAGAAAAAATGAACAAAATTTACCGGTTTTATTAATTTTTTAACCGGTTTTAATTAACCATAAGACTAGAGCATATATAGTTATATAGGAAATACGTTTTATACCGGTTACCGGGTAATGAGTTACGCATAAACGTGTGCAAAAGACTGATATATATTTGGGTCTATAAAACCCATATATATTTAGTATATATTTAGTCTTTATACAAAAGCTCGGAAGGGTATGTACTAATGAGTAATGACGGAGGCCGATGAACTCACGACGAAGTGGCGACGCTGAATAATTACCACGGTTTAGGAGACAAATGTGTGTGTAATTATACATCACTATATAATAATATGTATATCGTGCTTACCTTCGACATACATATAATGTTTAATTTCGTCCGAAGACGCATTTTGGATAATTGGATTTCGCGACGTGAAGACGGTCGAAGTGGAGATTATTTGCTAAATGAAGATTGAAAATGGAGCGATACGAGTGAAATAACAAGAAAGATAATTCCCTGGACGTCCGTAATAAACGATATACCGAACTGATCACGGGATCCGAGGTGAAGTCTGGAAGGGAATTTATGTACAAAATTTGGTAATTTTCATATAAAGCGGAAAAGTCTGCATGGGCGATTATTTTTCACAGGTGGAAACTTCAAATTTTGACATATTTATTGGGTCATAACTATTTACGTTTATTTCCATACATAAATTTATTGTTTTGTAGCATCCTACACACTCGATTTTTAATGGGTTCTGTGTAGGCAATGTGTATGTAATGTCAATATCAATAAAAATTCAGTTATTTGCAAATGTTTAAATATATTTTAAAACTTTGAAGGTAATTAAAAATAGTTCTATGCCAATACTATTTTTTATTCTCGTATAATTACGATATTTGTTAATAATATATGTATAATTCGATTGCAAATAAATGATTCCAGATTAATTTAAGAACCATAAAACCTATTATTAAGTCAAAGAAAACAATATTTTCAAGTGCACCCCCGGAGTATATTTTCATCGTTTTAAATACGACGTGCAATATATTGCCTACAAAACGGTTGTGTTTAGCATATTTAAATAATATTGTAACTCTTTTGGAAATTAATTTTTTGAAAAAAGCTCAAAGGTGCACTCTAAAATATTATTCACTTCAATTTTAATAAAAGCTTATTTTACTCTAAATTTACTGACATTTATGATATTACATATACTGATATTTTTGACTTGATTGTCAATGACGAAATATTTTTTGGAAATTGTTGATGTATCAATATCGAATATTGGACCAACAGTTAATTATTTATTAGCATTTAAAGTTCAAAAGATCGAAGCATATTGGAGCACCATAAATATAATTTCCTGTTTTTTCACAAACCTTCTATAAAATTTTTAAGTGCTTAAATAATAAACTGATGGTTCAATACTCGATATTTATAAATCAACATTTTCTGAAAAATATTCTCGAAGAATTAAAATAACAAGTCAAAAATATAGATTTAAAATTAAAAAAACCCTAGAAAATGACAAGGATAAAAAAATAATGAAAATATTTTACTCTTTATAAAAATGTAGTAAAATAAATCTTAAGTTTACAAAAACAAAAATGAAAAAGATAAATATTTACAGAGAAAATTAGGTGTTTAAAATAAGATAATTACCCTTTTATTTATTGTTATACTAGAATAATATTATAGTAAGTAATAATCAAAAATTATTTAGTTAAAATATTTGTAAATTTATAAATACAAATTTTATATTTCATTGTAAAATATATTAACTATAAAAATAACAAAATAGTTTTTTTATACACTTTTCTACCTACATTTATTTTAAAAAAAGTAGATAACCCTTATAAATAAATGGATGATATGGTAAATACATTGAACACTAAAAAAAACACTGTCTTCCCCCTGGAATTGGTCGTACTAAAATATAAGTTTTCTATATGCATCAAACCTTTTTTTTTAATTTTCTTATTTATACATTAAAAATTATATGTTTACTTTTAAACTTTTATATACCATTTAAAATATGAGACATTATTTAAATATAAGATCAAATTTGTATAGATAAAATGAATTAATCTTCATCCACAAAAAAGCATTAAGTATTTAATTTTGTTATCTTTATATTAACTTAATATTATAGGTATATGTTTGGCATCACTCTTTTGTCCATAAATGAAGTTCTTAAAATATGATTGTCTTTCTTTTGTATTTGAACTTTTGAAACACATAAGTAATTCGAGTTTTTAAAAAAAAAAAATGTTCACAAAATATCGACTATAATGATTTGTCATTGTTTTTTAATTTAAAATTCAAAACAATAGGTACAACTTTTTCGAAATTTTTCAACTTTAAACAATTAGAAAAATTAAAATCATATTTATTCTTTTAATTATTATCTACTCGCCTATCCTAAATAATTTTATGTTTTATTATCGTCATCATAATTCTATGAGAAATACCCTGGGTCCTCGAAAACGAAAATATTTATTCGTTAGTTGTAAAGCGTGTAACAAAGTGATTAGTTAGGATTAAAATGTATTAATGCGAATTAACCGACGAAAACAGTAAAACGTATTATATATTATAATTTTGGACATTTTATGAAGTTGTTTACGTTTTATATTATATTTATAGTCATATTTTAAAATTAAATCTCCTATTTTTATTTTATTTTTTCACAAACTATAGAAGCGTATGACGATGAAGATTAAAAAGGTTGTTTAAAGTGTAAAGGGTATTTATTGTGCAAATATTACATTACACATTTATAATTTTACCTAAATACGTTTAATATAATATTTACCTTTAGTATCTAAAATAATAATATGTACTAAACGCCCGTTAAAACTGTTAAGAATTCTGTTACATACAATGAAATTCTAAATGTATAAGTTTTCTTAATAACACAATACGACCTATTTAAAATAACTCATTTGTGATTAAATAAACAACCTAAAATAATCATCGTAGTTCTTGAGAATTTTATTATGTCCTAATATACAATCAAACATGTATATATTTATTTGATTACCGTTAATTATATTTTTTTCATCACTCCATCCAAAGTTTACCGATTTAAATTAAATGCGAATATAAAATTCGAATACGAGACTTAATTAATTTTTAATTTAAAATTTATTGTAGTCCATACATTAACTATTATCAGTTTAAACGCGTATACTTATCATTTTTATGATTTACAGTATATTTATGATATTTCTGTAATTAAAAAATACAAAAAAATTATAAAAAATTTAATATAAAAAATAATTTAAACCTAACCTATACCTACGCTGTTCGTTTAATAAAAATGAGTTTATATCATATTTTAATGAAAAAAAAAAAAATAACTGTCAGTTTTCGAATGAATTCGAATATATCTAGTAAAATTTGATTAAATGGACCAAATAATGTTAAATAAATACATATATTTTTGTAAAAATAAAAATAAAATTTATTTGTGAATATAACTAATATCTTATTTGGCTCTGTATATAAATGTTATGAATGTATGTTTTCGTGTTATTTGTATAAAAACCATACAGAATAAAATAGGCATTAAAATTGTGTTTATATTTAAAAAAATAATAATTTTTATAAGTGTAAGATTGTGTATTTATATACTATATAAGTATATATACATAATAGATATGAAAAAATACGTATGTGCAATAATATGATTTTTATTTACAGCTGACTTTGTTGTATTATTCGTTTTACGTTCTCTTTTATCTTTTTAATTTTATATTCACCATAAAATACATGAATATATATATTATAATGAAACCGAGTTTTGTTCAGTATTATTATCACTATATTATAATCATCATTGCTTTCAAATTTAAAATAATAATACCACTGCGCTCGTGCCAGAGTGATTAGGTCTATTTTTTTTATACAGTTAATATCAATGTGTTACATAATTTAAAAATTGATATGAATGTTCATTTATTTCATTAACTATATTATCACTATAATACACTATGAGCTCTAAGATATTATTTTTTTACCCTTCTGACACGATTTAAAATTCATTAACAATAACATTTTTTTTTTTGTGCTTATAAGATTACATTATACTATACACAAATTACAAAGATAAATGTTCTTAAATAATGGTATGTCATTAAATGATCTATTGCACGATTATTAAAATTAGTTTTAGACAATCAATTTCAGATTTGTACAAGTTTACTACGTTATGCAAGATAATTCACTAAAAATGTTCATTTCGT
This sequence comes from Pemphigus obesinymphae, assembly GCA_025469235.1. NCBI lineage: Eukaryota > Metazoa > Arthropoda > Insecta > Hemiptera > Aphididae > Pemphigus > Pemphigus obesinymphae. The sequence goes on from JAIPRL010013094.1 coordinate 6,449, forward strand.
CTTTATTATTTTCCCTTTTAATTATATATATATATACACATTTTTCAAATATTTGAGTATATATTTTAATAACTGTATTTTCAGTAGGTACTAATTGTTTTTTTAATGCCATATAAAAAATATCCTGTGGAGATGAAAGTTTATTTTTTGGTTTTGGTTACAACATTGGTTTTAAATTTTTCAACAGTGGGTTACTTACTGCAGGTAACATCCGGTTTTCGACTATTTGTGGGATTATATTATTTACTGATATCTATTAGCGTGAACGTTAAGTCCGACCCAAATAGCAATTACACATTTCAGATACGTTGTTACAATATTGTAAACAAATATTAAAATGACTACAAATATGCAATATTTATTGTTTCCTATGTTCATAATATTTTCAAAATATATCCATGACACAGAAATATAGCATTACGACAATATGGTTGATTTCCTTTCTAATAATTTGTAATTTACATTACAAGGAAACATTGAATTATAAAAAAGAGAAAAACGACGGTAGGCGAAATTTAAGAAAATTTCCATCTCGTCACCATGAATCGAACCCGCTACCCGGGAACATTTGATATCACATACACACGTGCTACAAAATCATTGGTTAGGTACACAGTTTATACTAATTTCCGTTACTTAAACACTAAGATGTTTTGACCACGTAACTATAGACTATATAAATATAAAAATCATAAACGTCTAGCCCAGACAATGCTGAAATTTCCAGAGATTATTTCTTTAACATAACATTGACAAGTGACAACCATTAAGAAAGGGTTTTTTGAAATTTGACCTTTATGGGGGGGAAAGGGAGGAAGTGAGTTTCACTTTTTATTTGATGCTCAGCCCAAAATACTGGCCGTAGACAGCTAAAGTTGGTAGAGAATATTTCTTTAACGACGTAGACATCCACTAAGAAAGATATTTTTGAAATTCGACCTGTAAGTGAGGGAAAGTAGGAAATTAGGTTTAAATTATTATTCAACGTCCACTGTTCACGGGCGAAGCAGGACGATTCGGTTAGTACTATATTTATAATATATATATATATATATATTTTTTTTACAAATAATTTTATTGTTGGAATGGCGATTTACGTTGTACTTATACTACAGATAACTATGTTTTGGATTTTCCGTTGTTGTATAGTCGTTTTTATTTGGATTTTAGTTTAGGTAAAATGAGTTTAATGGGAGTACATATAAGCTTGCTGACAGGAAATATATATTATTTAGTTGACACTTAAAAGAAGTAAATTTTCGATTTTCTCAGTAGGTACCTAGTAGTGTTCTTAAGTGAGCAGGAAATCGATACTAAAAATTGTTATACATCAGAAAGTAATAATATCAGATACTTGAAATGTACAAATTATTTTATATAGGTATAACGTTATTATATAACAAGATACAATTTTCAAAACTTTTTAATCATTTATCAGTTGTTTATAAAACAATTTGTTGAAAAATTATATAAAAACTATATTTCGGTCTACACCTATAGGGGACGAAGTCCTCTACGGCTTACTTTTTCTCTAAAATGCCCCGGAACGCTGACTTTTTAACTAAGCTCAGAGTCTGTCCATATTTTTTTTTACGTCAATCGATAAAATAATTAATAACTTTTTAAGTAAAACGTTTGAAATATACAATATTTTCTAACGAAAAAAGAATTAACGGTTTTATTAAAATTGTAATTATTTTTCAAACTACCTACTACTTTATCTACCAAAACAAAACATTCCTATTCAAACCGGCTCGTTAGTTGTGTACATTTATAGCTAGTGAGTGCAAGTTATTGATTTAATACTATAAAATTAAAAATATTCAAAGTTATAACCGATTTTAACCGGATTACCGAAAATCTTTTCCAAAACCTGATTATACAGAATTAAATTTTTACAAGGTAAACCTATAGTAACTGTTTCATTGTAATTAATACAATAATATTATATTATACGTTGAACGTCATGGTTTTTTAAATATAACTTTTTTTTATTAAACGTCAGGTTTTGAGAAAAACCTGAATCTCGTATCTCCAGTAAAGATTATTTCATTAAAAGTGAATTTGTTAGTAATTGTTATAAAGTACTCCGGCCAGAAGGTTCACATTTACTCACGTCGTCGTCGAGATCATTTAAAAAATGTGAAAGATGTGTTGCCATGCATTTGGTTCGAGGCATTTGAGGAATTTCGGATATGCCTTTGCAGGAATGTCAACATCCCAAATTAATCCACCAAGTCATTAACTATTTTGGTTATACATACATGTTCGATTCACAATCGTACACATAATTACACTTCACACGTGCGTATGTTCCTACAACGCATACTATATATTATACAAACGTTAAACAGTTAATTTAACATTTTTAACTATACGAATTATGAAATATTTATATATGGTTGTCACCCTTTCAAATAAGCTCGTTTTTTTTTATTGTCATATACCCGTAGTATTTAAAACAATATTGTCTATAATAAATTATTATAAGTATTCAGATCACGTATTTATTAAACCAGGTGTTTAATTTTAGGTATCTAAGTACAAGGTTATTTATTATTCACCAACGTTCCATACCATTTTTATTCTTTAATTATGTATATTTCGGATTTTCTTTTCTTTAAATTTTAAGTATATTAAAAAAATTGTATTATATTCTAATACTTTAATTTTTTGTCGTTTAAAGCGCTCTCTATGGTGGTAAAAGTCCATTATGTATTATAACTCCTTTTTCTTTGCATATTTTAATGATTACTCGTATTTTATTATTGTGTAATTTCTGAGTACTTTCGAAATTTAAAATTGTAGTTTTTATACATTAGTACCTATAATAAAAAAAATAAAAAAATAACGCGACCAGTAGGGATTGAAAGCACTTCACTTTTCGGGTGTTATTAGGGGTTGAAAAACTTCACTTATCAGACAGAATTAATCTTGCAGGTGGCTGTATTGCATTCGAAAAAACGATTCTGAGCAGAGTTTTGTTATAACTATAACTGTCAGTTATATATTAAAACTTTAAATATAAATATATTCACCGTAAGAATAAACTTAGCACTAAAACTGATAGATACTTATTGAATATTATGTAATATTTATATTGACTTAAACTGTATTTGATTGAAAATTAAATTGAAAAAAAATACTCGATTCTGCTACATTATTACTGTACAATATTATCAAGTACTTTTCCTCCGAACATAAATAAATAGAAAGTTCTACGCGATGTTTTTCAAAAGATACTCCGAATTCAATTTTTGTGAAATATAATCAAAATATTAAATCACGCTTTTCTTTACCTCAAATAAAAAATCAAAACGAATAGGATTCGACAGACCAAATTACGTATAAAATATTATTTTCCGTATTATAAATATTTATTGTCGTTCCGTCTTAGAATAATGATGACATCCAACTGGTGGGTCGAAAGAATGATGTCTAGACGATTTTATTTTTCCCTACACGAAAATTAATTTAATTCACAAACATTGAAACGTTTATTACTGTAAATTTAATATCATAAAAATATTGTGTTTTGTTTTCTGATTTTTTTGATAGTTATCACGAATTTGGAGTTATATATAGTTTCCGTCTAAATATTTCTACCTTAATTTCTACATAATATATATATATATATATATATATATGTTTAAATACCCAGTTATGTGACATAAGCATCATATTGTAATTGGAATTTTCTTTAGAGGATGATAGAAAATTCTTTGTGTTTTTAACGGTGATTTAAAAAAAAATAAAAATACTGTATTTCCAAAATTAATAAGACATATTTTCCGTTATGTTTTGATTTAAATGTGATATTTTTGGCTATTTTTATGTATACATACTTATTTCTTCTTCTTCTCCTTTGCCTTTTCTCCCAACTATTCGGGGTCGGCCACCCTGGTCTTACACTTCCACTTAACTCTATCTCCCGTATCTTCTTCACTTACTCCCACCTTCCTCATATCACTCGCCATTACATCCCCCCATCTCTTTTTCGGTTTTCCCTCCCCCTTTTACCAACAACATGCATTTCCCTTACTAATCTTACTGCCTCAGCCTCATCCCTCCTTAATACATGCCAGAGCCATCTTAATCTATTCTCTCTCATTTTGTCTACTATCGAAGCTACCCCTATACTACCTCTGATATACTCATTCCTTATTATTTTATCCTCTCTAGTAACTCTACTCATCCACCTTAACATTCTCATCTCAGCTACACTCATTCTCTGTTCTATCTTTCTACCTACTGCCCAACATTCCGTTTCATACATCATTGCAGATCTCACCACTGCCTTATAAAATTTACCTTTTAACTTAATAGGGATTCTTTTATCACACAGAATACCTGACGCTTCTCTCCACTTTGTCCATCAACACTTAATCCTGTGTTTCATATCCTCTTCGAAACCCCCATCTTTCTGTATAACGGACCCTAAATACTTGAACCTCTCCACTTCTCCTACCACATCCCCACTTAACTTTATTTCTAGCCTTTCCCTATTCCCTCTGTGTTCCCTTTCACCAAAATCATACTCTATATATTCTGTTTTACTCCTACTAATCCTTAGTCCTTTACTTTCCAGAGCTT
>JAIPRL010013095.1:0-11040 GCA_025469235.1 Pemphigus obesinymphae
AACTATAACAATATAGAGAAAGATATTTTGTTGGAATTTTCAAAAAGATCTCCCAGAAGAATGCAAATGTTAGTTAGATTGGACACAATAAATAAAATATATTTTGCCTAGTTAATAAGTTAACTTTCAGTTTTTTATTTAAATATTCACATTATATTTATCACACATTATTTATTTACTATAATTTATTAGTTATTAATTATTATGTTACCTAAGCATTAAGCATTCTATTAATTAGTAAATATTTTATTAATGCTAATATTACTTTTTTAAATATAATAAAAAACAAAAATGTTATATTAATTATGGTATTTATTGGCCCCCTCTTTGCTTAAATTCTGGCTACGCCACTGTCCTAGAAAAGCACTTAATTTGATGCATTATCATTTCATTTTGAGTAGGAATTTTTTTTTTTATATTTTTAATATGGCAACATAACATTTTCAAAGTTTTAACTGTAATATTCAAGTAGACACCAAGCTCCGCTCAGAATCATTTTTATCGAAAGAAATGATTTATCATTGCTTTAAAATGCAATGTATCCACCACTAGTATTCTACACAACGAGCGAAGTGCTTCTAACATGACCGGATTTTTTTCTATTTTAGATTATTATTTTTAGATTTTATATGAATCTTATGCTTAGGTATACCTACTTTGTTTATTATTGTTATTTCGTCATTTTCTATGTCTATTTTGTTATATGAAATCTTGTATCTGGTATTGAGTAAAGAAAATAGCAATATTAAAAGTGTTCCTTTTTCAGTTTCCAATACTCAGGGTTCACAGTCTTATCCGTTATGTTTAATTGGTGTATATCTTTTTACTATCGTCCAATTATTTAATAGGATACCATTGATAGATTGAAAATTTTCCAATGGCGTATAGATGGGGTATACAAATTATCATAATATGTTATGACGAACGATTCCAGGTTGACTGCGGCTAACGTCCAGTATCTACTCGTATTTTAGTATTGAGAATAAAAGGAGTATTTTGATAAAATTTTAGGTTTTGTTCAGCGTTTTACTCTTTCTATTCCTAGTTCTGCCAATATAACTATTATTAAGTATTAAGACACGTAGCAGTCTTGTAAATGAACGTTGATTAGTCTTGAATATTGATCAATGATCAGATCACAATACCTGCAGAACTTGTCAGTTTTCTATGTGACTGCTAATAAACTTGAGATATTCATAGTGTGGAATGGTGAAGGATATTGAAAGAGATGAAAGAATATATAATATGTAATAATCGTGATTATGATTTATGTCTAAATATAAACTGGTGTCTTGCTTCAAAATTTTGTATATTTGACATGCTTATAGTGTTCAGTTTGTAGATTTGGGTAAAGTACTTTTTAAAAGTATGTTAAATATATATTCTGAATACCTCTACCAAAAGTATTCAGAATATATTTACGAATATTGTATAATAATAGTATTCTATGAGGAATTATTCACAAAAATTATTCCAACTATTTTTAAAATACTAAAAAAACATATTGAAAATTTCTTTTAAATATTTAAAAAAAAAAAACACTTAAGAAATATTCGGAATACTTGAAAAGTATGGTACCGTCGTTATGAGGTGCAATAGGAACAAAACAAGAAATACTTCCATTATCATACTCTTATACTAGATTAAATTTCCACGGAGTTTATCTCATCTGTCACATTTTGTCAACTACTTTGCCTACCTCAATACTATGATCTCAATACCTACTACTTGGCCTGAGCATACGCGTTCACAGACATCGAACAATTCTTCAAATTATGATATTATGAAAGCCATTAGATAATTCTCCAGTTCTCAGTCAACACAGTTTAAGAAGCTTTAGAATAGTATCACGGGCTTAGCTTCCAAAGTAGCGTATCTTATTATCAAAAACGTTTCTTGTTTAGCTGAAATTTCAGTTCTCCGTTCAAGGGTGGATCTTCTCGAATCTCAACCGATCCAATCTAGTGATCTTTCATCGAAGATTTTTCATGAATCCACTAAACATTCTTAAATATAATATAATGTAATTGCCTGTGGAGTGCCAGAGTATACTGCCAACCCCGGTCCTCTAAGATTTAATAATGAAGTAATTGTTTTAGCAACTATCTTAAAAATATTTCGATATTTGTTCCCACCGGTCCGAAGTTAATATGTCTTGGTAATAACAATGGTAATAAACCAAGACCATTAAAGATTATTTGCCAATCCAAGGCCGTCGCTTCATAATTAGTTCACGACTTAAGCTCTCAAGTACGTAATGGAGTGTTGGTTCCATCTGGTTTTCGTATTGTTTGCAACAAAACAACGCTTGAATGCGAGCTTTTGCACAAAACACTCTGAATTGAAACGGAATAAGAAAGATGGCTCTTTTGATCTTACCGATATGTTAATAGAGTCCCGTCATTAATCAAGTCAGGTCAAAATAACAGGAATCTCGGAGTAGGAAGAAATCAACATCTAAGTCTCGTTCAACATTCGCATTAATTCATCATATGAACTCTGGTTTACATGATTATTGTTTAAATAATATTAATTGTCCTTTTTGTTGTAAAGCTAAATCTACTTTTAACTCTTTTTTATCCGATTTTAATAATACTAAAGTAAAAATACCATCTACATCACACTTTTTGTCTAATAATATGAGCTTGTTGGCTAATTCAGTATATTGTATTTATATTTAGTACTAGAATGTTTGTGGCCTTTGTACGAAACTATTAATAACTTTATTTTGTCATTTTATGATGCATATATTCTTATAGAAACTTGGCTTTTCCACGATCTCGAATGCTGAATTAGGATTTGATGGATATTTAATTTTTAGGTGTGATAGGAACGTACACACAAGTAATTGTCTTTGAGATGGTGGCTCATTAATTGCAGTTAAGAAGGAGCTAAGACATGTCTTAATTAGGTCTCCGATTGATACCTGAGATCAAGTTTTTGTTCACTTTACTCTTCCTTCTGGTTTCTCCGTTTTTTTTAATTGGAGTTTATTTACCCCCGGATACTAACCTCTCTAGTTACGAGAATCATGTTGACTCAGTTGATCGAGCTTGGCGATCTAATGATTCTGATCTTGATTTGGTTTGTGGTGATTTCAACATTCCTAATGTAAATTGGACCATCAGCAATTCTGGTCTTGTATATACTGGTAGTATTACTGATAAAGTTCAAATAGTTGGTGATTAGTTTATTCCATGCACCACCCGGAGTACCAAATGTAGGTCTTATATTTTTCAATATTTTTATAAACACCATGTACTCAGCGGTTTCCCCCTGTCATCTTCTTCTATTTGCCGCCGATTCTAAGATTTTTCATATGATATCATCACATAATGATTGTCTAATTCTCTAAAAAACCCTTAATAATTTCATAACCTGGTGTAATACCTTTAATTTATTTGTCAATATTTCCAAATGTAAAATTATATCTTTCCATCAAACTCGGTCAGTGATTACTTTCGATTACAAACTAGACGGGTTACCTGTTCAACGTGTTAGTCAATTCCAAGATTTGGGCATCCTGTTTCGGCCTTCGTTTAATTTTCGTCCGTATATCAACTACATGACTGGTAAATATTTGCGCGTTTTGTGATTTATTAGGTGACACTCTTCTAATTTTAGTTCACCCAGTTGCTTACAGACTCTCTATAATGCACTAGTCCGCTCGGTTCTTGAATATAGGGCCGCTGTTTGGTCACCATATACTGCTGGTGACATTTGTCGGATTGATTGAGTGTAAAATCGTTTTATGAGTTTTTTCCTGAAAATTTCACACCCTGAATACGACTACAAGTCTATTAGGCAGGATTTAAGACATATCTCTCTTGCAGATAGATGCGATAAATATGGAATGAATTTCATTCGATGTCTGATCAATGGTCAAATTGATGCCCCAAGGCATCTCGAACGATTTAACTACCACATTCCTAGCAATACTAGATCTTACGGTATCTTTTATCCCCTTGATAATAAAACTTACTTCTCCAAGAAACTCTTCCAAAAATGATGCGCAACGTCAGCATATTTTTAATTTAATATAAAAATATGGTATGGAAGCATACATTCTACTTTTTTATATCCCTTCAACGAATTACGTGTTTTATTTTTATTATTAATTAAGTAAAAACTATTGTTACTGTTGTTATTACCTTTATACCTATATATATATATACCTTTATATATATATATATATATAATTAAAATGAAATAATATTATACAAAATACCCATGATGATGGTTAAAACTTGTTACTCATAATCATTTAGGGTTCAATTTATATACATATATTTTATTGTAAAAAACCAATTGGCGTTAATTCTAATAAATAAAAAAAAAAATAAATACTGATAATTTTTTTAATAGACAACTATTTCCATTGGAATATTATCTCCGATAAAATTTGGAATATATTCAAAATTAGAACAATTTTTTATACCCTAATTCGTCTTGTAATCTTGTAAGCAATAATCAAAAACATTTTTTTTCCGTGAATTTTTTTGGTACTGAAAAACATTATCTATTAGGTATTTATTTAAGGACTATTTATTAATATGGTTTAATGTTATTTTCGATTATAAAACATATATTATTGAAATTATACTTTTTATAAAAATCGTATTATTCTTCTTGGAGCTATATGCTCCAAAGTTGTTAAATTCAACTAGTTATAATTGTTAGATAAAACAGGGTGAATTAAAACATCCTAAAAAATAGATTATTGATAGATTATCTACTTTTATATTCATGAATATATAAATTATGTTTTTACAATAATGTGTTTTTTATTTTTTAGATTCTAAGTGTAGATAACTAGGGGTTTTACAATGATATTTATTTTTTTTTTCTGTTAACAAATTTTCTATCAGAAGGAGTGCTCTGATTTTTACAAACTTACCCTATTTCTAGTAGAAAATTTTATCCAGTTGGTACTTTAAAGAGATAATTTTTAAACTTTTTGTAGTTTTTTAATGAGTAAAGAAAAATTACGAAAATACGGAAAAAATACGATTTTGTCAAATCGAGATTTTTAATTTCTTCGTAATTTCGAAAATAATGATCTTAAAATCTTGAAATTTACACCAAATATTTATTTTAGTAGTATAATATTCACGTTGATTAAATTTATTAAATTATTTTTTCAATCTTGGGCTACTTATAAAGAATTTAGATTTCGAGGTTTTTAAGTCCTAAAAGGGGTAATTCTAGGTTTTAAGCTCTGAAAATTAGTATTATTTTACTTAATACATTGTAGTACAATTATTTTAACTATACATAAAAAATCGAAGGGAAAAAGTATTTTAGATTCTAAATGCAGTAAGGGAGCTAGTGGTATTACAATATATTTTTTTTGTGCATTAAACGTATGTCCAATAGTGCAGTTGCACGTAAGAAATTACTGATTTTCCAGCCATATTTTGTTAACAAAAAAAGTGGGAACAATATATACTTCTGTACTTACTACAGGTATAATTGACAGATATTACATTGATTATATTAATATTATTACTTAATATAATTGTTTATACCTACTTAGGATATATAATCAAAAGTTATAACTTATGCTAAGTATACATTTGGCTATTTATTTGTATAAAAGTGACAGTTAAAAGTTAAAACAGTACTCCTAACTCTTAAATACCTAAAATGCCATCTAGTACCCAAATACGTTTCACTTTTGGGTCAACTGCCTCCAAGCCACTACATATTTACTCACAGATTTTTATACTACTATAGTATTACTATTGGTAAATGCCATTATCGTTATCTGTATTCTGGTATTCATTTTTCTCGGTTATAGATTATGTTATTTTTATTTAAATTATTGGTATACTGCAGTAAAGTTATTCGTTAATATTACTGAAATGGCTGATTAATATTAAATTATATTGTTTTATTTTATAAGTAACGTATTATGAGTGCTTAAAAAATTTTGAAATATTTAATTCATGACAAATTAACACAATTTCAGTTTTTAAAATCATCCATCTCAAATCTACTGCCAAAATATAAATGTATATTGTTAAAAACTACAGAAATAGGTAGGTAACATACACTGTTACATCGACTTGGAAGAGTTTTAGCTAAGTCAGTCTTCAACCAAATATTTAAAATACCTATACCTACCTATTTTATAAGAACACTTAATAATTGACATAGATTGTCTGATAATTCAGTAATATATTTAAAGGTATTGAACTATTTCTTATCACATTTTTAATACTTATATGGATTTATTTTATTTTTTTCTTTACATATTAGATATATATGTATATATTCAATTATAAGATCGTTATGTATCTATTACCATTGCACCAAAAAGTAAATAGTTTATTGTACTTATTTTATCATTGAAATGATTTTACTTCATGACCTAATTTATAGTACTTATATTCATATACCTATAACATAATTTTGTTTATTTTTATAAGTATAGTATATCAAATATTGAATAAATTTAAGGAATATTGTTATTTTCAAATAAGGAAATTCCGGTTCCTTCAAAGTATAAATTTATAATATACGTATACCTATAAAATATATATGTATACAAATTATAGTATTCGCCAATTTATATATATACCAAACATTATTTGATATTGTATGATAATTATTTTAATTTTATGTAACTATGTCATGTGACTGTTTAATTATGTTACTATTGTATAGAGCAGTGTTTCTCAACCTATGTGTCGCGACCCAAAATTGGGTCGCGAAATTTTTTTATGGGTCGCGACTGGCGACCCATAAATAAATATATGAAAATGATTTTTGTCGTAAATTTATAAATGCTTAGATTATTTTTTATTTGATACCTCTACATATAATTATAATGTGATGTCTAACTAGTATTGTAGAATATACTTATATAGGACATTGATTTTACAATGGATATCAATATATTTTTAGTAACGTTTGTATTATTTTATTACGATTCTGGATAATTTGTTGTCTTATCGGTAAATGTGCTAATGATTGCCGATGCAGTATCGGTCAATTGTCCTGTTTGTCCATTTAGTAGAAAAATGATCAGTACACCGAGACCATGGCTGTAGATAAGTAGAGAGTAGGTACCTACAAACGAAAAGTTTTAGTTTACGATTAAACACTCATTTTTAAATAATCAAATTTTATATATTAAGTTAAAATTTTTTAATAGATAAATTTATTATTCGTAAAACCACAGACGGTGGTACCAGTCAACCGGCTCCATTAAACAGTTCAGTACAATATAAATTTCATTCAATTTAAGTTTGGAAGTTATGCAATTAATGAAATAGTTCAACCACGTTGCGTTTTATATGGATAAATTTTGGCTAATGAAAGTTTAAAACGCTCTAAATTAAAAAGGCATCTCGATACCAAACACTCAAATGTAAAAAACAAACCTACAGAATATTTTTAACGCTTATATAACCAATTTATTAGTAATACAAATGCAATGAAAACCTATTGTCACTCTACATTTTCTGCTGTAAACGCTTCATATTTATGAGCATATAGGATTGCTAAAAATAATAAGCCACATACTGTCGGTGAAAATCTTATTTTGTTCACTGCAATAGATATGTGTACAGAATTATTAGGAATAGAAGTGGCAAATAAATTAAAAATAGTACCAGCTTCAAACAATACTGTTCAGAGATGCATTGTTGATATTAGCGAAAATAAAAAAAACAACAATTATTATACAGATTAAACTCAAAACCTATATCTCTATTTTCATTCAATTAGACGAAAGTACGTACGTTCAAAATAAAGCTATATTATCTGTATTTGTAAGGTATTATTTTGACGGGAGTATTCACGAAGATTTCTCGTATTGCAATAGCTTGAGAACAACAATAACTGGTGCAGATATTTATACCTCTTTAGAACATTTTTTTTTTTTTGAAAACAATATTCAGAGGACAAACTGTGTAGGTGTCATCGAGTCATCGGTGTCATCGATGACACTGATGGTGTGGTATCGATGACAGGTAAACATGTTGGTGTGATACGACGTATTAAAGAAGTAGCCCCAGATGCCGAATGGACCATTGTATGCTTCACAAAGAGGCACTTGTATCAAAAAAAATGTCAACTGAATTGAATAAAGTTCTTAGTGAAGCTATTAAAATTATAAATTTTATTAAATCTGGAGCATTAAATAGTAGATTGTTTTACAAACTCTGTGAAAATAAAGAACAAAACGTTAATTCACTTTTACTTCACTCAGAAGTACGTTGACTTTCACGTGAAAAATGTCTATTCAGACTATTTCAACTTCGATACGAAGTTTTAGAATTCTCAACAATAAAAATTTAAATTTGAAAAACTATTTTTCGTAACAGTAAATGGTTAATAATGTTAGCATATTTAGTAGATATTTACCATGCTTAATGATGTAAATTTGTCCATGCAAGGTAAAAATTTCAACATTTTTGACCAGTTAAAAAAAATTGCTTCGTTAAAAAAAATATATTATTTACAAAACGAAAGTAGAAAATGAAATATTGATATGTTTTTTGTACTTAGCGAATTTCTAGACGAAGACTAGACGACTTAGTAGATGTCACTGATATTAAACAAATTATTCCATTATATTTAAATCAAATATCAATATTGCATTAAATAGTTATTTCCCAAAAGACATTTGTGGCGATTTTCAATGGATTGAAGTTCCTTTCACTATTTCTATTGAAGAGTTGAACTTCAATATGCTTCTTGAAACTCAGATTATCGAACTTTTTTGTGATAAAACTTATGAAAATAAATTAAAAAATGAATCTATTATAGATTTTTGGTGTGCAGTATATAATGAATATCTAGAAATTTCAATAGTTACGATAAAAAAAACTATTACTTTTCCTTACCAATTATTTATGCGAAAAAGGATTATCGACCATAGCGAATATCAAAACAAAACAAAGGAATAGATTAGATGTCACACATGGCATGCGCATCAGCTTATCTGAAATTTCACCCCAGTGGCAAATATTATGCAACAACATACAAAATCAGTTTAATATAATGTTAAATATACTGAATAACATAATTAATATTAATAGTTACCTATGTATAGTTCTTCGATGCTCTGTTTAAAATAGTTTTTTAAATGGAATATATCCACCAAGAGTATCCTATCCGATAAATGAAGTGCTTCCACCCCTACTGACACTAAACGAGCGAAGTGCACCTGTTTTTATGTATATGAATGTACACTTTTTTTTTTGGGCAGAGGGAGAAACTAACAGTTTTCTTGTATAGAGGTTTTTGTTAGGAAATTCGTCGGTCATAGAGACCGTTAGTTGATTTTCTAAGTAGTTTTAAAAAGCTTAACGAGAAACAATTTTTTATCACTAAAAGTTCTTATAAATTAGAAAATAACAAATAAAAGTAATTGATAACAAATACCAAAAATTATTATAAATTGGAAAATTGTAACTCCAGAAACTTGAAATTTACATTAAATATTTACTATAGCACTATTATGTATATTGATGTCATATTTCTTATTCGCCATATGAATGCTAATAATTATTATACTCATATATTATATACACCGAAACTTCTATAGAATCGTTTTATTGAATGAAATGATTTAATATTGTATAACACTTAAAGTCTTAAAACCTTATATTAACTCTTTTATGTAAGAACTTCATGATTTATTTACATTTACATATTATTCAATATTTTACTATTAATTTCATATGAATATGTACCAACAAATTTAACATAAAAAGAAATTTCCCTCTCCCCCTATTTCCGGCTATTTAAAGTAATTTTTAATCTTGAAGTTTTTTCGTCCTAAGTTAATTTTAGTTATTACCAACAATAATACTCACATGCCATGTTCATATATCCAATGGATAATGACCAATGTGTTTCTACCATCTACTGACCGACTTATTATTATTATTATTATTTTTATACTCTTATCTCATTACTTATTACTCTGTGTAATAGTATACCTAGCCATGGTCATATTGTAGACTGTAGAGCACCGGGTGATCAGATCGATATAACGCAATTTTGACGTTTTTAGAAGTTTGATTAAACCTTAAAAACCTGGTAGAGTCACTCATTCGCTATATGTTCTCTTTCATAGCTCAATCGTAAATATCCTCCGATTTTTTATGATTCATAACTTATGAATAACTACGTTGAGTAGGTAATGGGGTAAATCAAATGAATTTCGGGTGTAATTATTTTTGGACGCAACTTATCGACCGGGCAAGATCACACGCTGGTTTCGTTCTCTCGCGAACAGTTTAAATCAGGGGGTGACTATATAGGCATATAAATAAGAAGTAAGGAAAACATCAATTTACAGTATGGACATGTGCAAAAATTACTATTTTGATAAAAATATTACATTGTATTTCCCCTACCCTGTTTATATATTAATTAATTATTATCGGGAAAAATAGATAATTATTGATAAAAATTAGTGTAACTTCAAACAAAGTGAATAAATAGTATTTCACTCCCTCATATATGGCTACATTGTAATTCGCTGTTTTGATTGGTGTTATTATTAAAAACAAAACAAAAGTAGAATAAAAAAAGCCCGTCAATAGAGGGAATGGAAGCAATTTGCTCGTTAGGTAGGATACTGATGAATATATATTATATATATTTCATTTTAAAGTAATGATAAATAATTTTGTTTTCAATAAAACGATTCTGAGCGAAGATTTGGTGTATATAACATGTCGTGTGAGTATTTTTGTTGGTAATGTATATCTGTAATATACTACTAATCCATTATATTACTGTCGGTATCCAATAATTATTTTACAAACCTAAACATTTGATGTAACATTATATAGTTAAATATTTAATAATAAAAGTAAATAAATACTAAAGTTTTTACCTCGTGAAAGAGTTAATTTTAGGTTTTAAGACTTGACGTTTTAATACAATATTAAAAAAGCTGTCCGGTCCACTTCGCACGTTGGATGTCAGTAGTGGTAGATGTACTTCGCTCATTGGATAGGATACTGGTTAAGGATATATTGAATTTGAAAGCAATGATAAATCATTTCTTTCTAA
>JAIPRL010013096.1:0-11039 GCA_025469235.1 Pemphigus obesinymphae
GGATTCCACATTTTTCCATTTCTTTTTATCGTTTTTCGACAAATTAGTTTCAAATTTTTTTTCCTAGGTTCGATATTCGAACTGAACTATTTTGTGTTTAGTTCGGTTCGAATATTTCCAATTTTGATTTCGATTTTCGAACCGAACTGAACACCCCGGGTTCGGTTCGGTTCGGTTCGAAAATCGAACAGTTCGTAACATCACTAATAAATAAAAATATAATAAACCTATTAAACAAAATATATGCTGAGAGACTTCCAAAAAAGATTATGAGTAAGAACAAATTATAACCATTATTCATCATAGAGTATATATTATAATATATTTTTAATTTACTTACATATATCTTTATTAAATATTCTTAAACTACTTATACCTTACAGTTAAAACTAGTTGTTCCTTATAATCATATTCTAAAATACATATTAATTTTCCTTATATTAATAAATATTGTTATATTTTATAACATATATTTATGCTTATTTTAAATTACTAATACATTTCTAAAGTTTATTTATCCCTATTCAATAATTGTGGTTTGTAAATTAATAAATGATTTTATTTTACAGTGAATGCCATACTTAACCGTAAGTAATAACAATACAAATAATCGAAATATAAGCTTGTTCATATTTCGAAATACACACTCAGCTAGACTAAAATACGTTTGATAGTTTTTAAATGAATCTCAATGCAGTTTTACAATAATATTCAGTTTAATATGATTCATCCTCAGATTTCATGCTACACATTGAAAGAATAATATTCAATAAAACCATGGATATTTCTTATAAATTATAATGAATCAAATTACAGCTATACAATTTGTGATGTAAAATGTCACAATAACCTATTTAGCATGTTTATATTATATCATTGAAAAATTTATTTATTTATTTATTATGGAACGCTAAATAAGCATTTTGTCAAAATAAATTAATTTTTATTTTTCTATAACTACGGAATGAATGTTGTTAGGAACAATATTCCAATGATATACATTTTGGTTAAGCGTCATCTATGTAATTATTTTGGGAGTTATTATATTTAGTATACATGTTTTAAATAAATTTATATTTAATGTTAAAATGTTTTGAAATAATTATTTATAAAAGTAAATATATACTATTCAATTGAAACATTGTTTGAAATTTATGCATGATGTTTTTTTTATGATATCGCCTACAAATTATTAACAACGCCTTCTGCATTTCATTGCTAATAACATACTTATTTTAATATGCCCTAGTTCCTAGGAAGTTAGATTATTTCTATGTAATACATCTAATAGAATTCGATCCTTTTATAAAGATTTTTAAGCAAAGATTCGGCAACTAAATTTTTTTTAGAAAAAATTTAAAAAAACATAGTCATATTATTTATAGGTCTATGCAAATGGTATCTGAATCTGCCTCAGAGAATGTATATCTAAAAATTGAATCAAAATGATACTATAAATTTAAATCAATGACTTTCTCACATAGATAAAATACTTTGAATTGCCGTTGTAAAACATAACTCTGTAATATTAATGTATATCAAGATAGATTAAAATAAAACTTATCATTATTTCAATCATTTATATGAAGTAATATAAATAATTATGAATTTAACGAAATATAATAAACACTATTAAACAAAATATGTGCTGAGAGACTACAAAAAAAGATTATGAGTAAGAACAAGTTTCAACCATAATTCATCATAGTGCATATACATATGTATATATATATATATATGTATATATTGTTAAACTAGTTACATTTTACAGTTAAAACTAGTTGTACCATATATATATATATATATTATATATATATTTCTAAAATACATATATTAATTTATTTAAATTCATAAATATTGTTTAACTTATAATATATATCCATTTTTATTTTAATTATTAATAAATTAATTAAATTTAATTATATCTATTCAATAATTAGGTTTATAAATTAATAAATTAATTGATTTCACAGAGAAAAACCATTTTTTTAGTAAGTAATTATGGTATAAATAATCGAAAAATAAGCTTAATCATAATTCAAAATACAAACTCAGCTAGACCAAAATACGTTTGACTTTTTCAAATTATACTCAATACATTCTTATAATAAAATTCAGTTTTATAATATTATTATTATCAGAATTTATGTGATATTATGAAAGAATATTGTTCAATAAAACCATGGCTATTTCTTATAAATTATAAGGAATCATCAAATTACAGTAATTTAATTTCTAATGTAAAATGTCACAATAACTTATATACTGTGTTTATAATATGCCATTGTACGAGTTTTTATTTATTTAATTATTTATTATGGAACGCTAAATGTATTACCAATAATTATAAATAAAAGTAAATATAAACTTAAAAGACAATATGTGCAATGAGTATTCAAAAAAATATTTTAAATAACAAGTTTTGACTTTAATTCATCATGAGATATTTTCTATAATATATATTAAGTTTACTTATATATATATATAGTTTTATAGTATTTATATTGTTATATTTTATATTATATTTTTATTTTATAAATGTATTACAATTTTTGAATGAATTAATTTTTCAATTTTAAATATATTCAATAATTATGGTTTCTAATTTAATAAATCAATAGAAGTTATACAAACGTTGACGAATGAACGTAAGTACTAACGGTACATTATACGTATTAAGAAGAATAAGTTTGGTTATATTGAAAAATACACATTATAAAGTAGACTAAAATAGAGCTTGAAATTGTGATGTTTAAATAGAATGATATACCTATTGTGATGTAGACATTCCCAAATACCAGATCTTATAATATTTAACCCCTATTTTTTTGACGTTGAACTTATCACTCTGCGATATCGCAAAAATAATTCTCGAGGTATATTGAGTTTTCCAGCTCGTATTTGGTTATGCTAGGTACAAATGTAAATTTTTCAAAATTGCCAATCCGAACGGTTCAATCTTATGGTGTTGGGCTTTCTTTGATGAATGTGTTAAAAATCTAATTTGCTATTCTGAACTTTTGTATATTAATATTGGGCATATTTTGGTGTTGAGTTACTTGTAGAATTATTTATAAATATAAATAAATACCCAGTTTCTACAAAAAGAATTTGTTTTTATTTATTTAACAAATACGTAGTATTTGTTAAATAAATAAAAATTTTAACTACAGTAGTTGTTTAACACTGAAGATGAAAACATTGTTTTCGAAATACGTATTTGTTAAATAAATAAAAACAAATTCTTTTTGTAGAAACTGGGTATTTATTTATATTTATAATATTGGGGAGCTAAAAGCCAGTTATTTTATGGAATTATTGTCATAGTGCACTTAGACACTTAGATGTAGTTGTAAAAAGCTCGGGAATTCGCTGCCGAATAATAGAAAGTAGAATAGTTGTCACGTAAAACATTTAGACCTCATTGGAAACATCGCGTATCTATATGTAGTTCCCGGCACCCCGCATTATCGTCGTCATCGACCGGCTCGGTATGGTGTTTGATCCGCAATTCCACCAGCAGTAATCGTACAAACTCGGTAACAATATTTAATTGTAAATTTTTATATATTATGTCTATGCGCATATTTATATTTGTAAATGATGGCCAAGAATCTCCCCTCACTTACATGCAACATTTAAGGGCTTCCCGCTATTATGCGATCGCGTGCACCCGTTGTTTCCTCTTCTAGTTTTTACCGGCTCAAGGTAAAAACTCGATATTAAGAGCCGTAGTCAAATTCCAGAATTATGATGTATACTGTGATGGAGTATTGGTAATAGTCTCTCCCGCGTTAGGCTTCACCGGTGGCAATAAGCGATGCAAGGAACAGACTGCATATTGGGTACTATTTTTTTATATTTTTGTTCTTTATTATACCTTGGCCGGTATCATTAAAATTTGTAGTCTAATAATATAATATAATAAGGCATTTTGAGAAATTGTCCGATCGACACCAATGGATTGACAGTCACTCTAATGAGGTTTCTTTCTGAATAAATGTAGGATTTAGACTACGACACTTAGTATATTTATGGTTATTATTATTATTACTTTGTCCGAGTTTTATGCCACAGGCTTTCTCGGCGACCAACTTTCTTTAGTAAAATAAAATGAAAATATTTCGTATAGATTAAAAATAAAGTATTTGTTTCTTTGCATATATTAAATACCTATTCATAATAAATATTATGACCTCCTTTACCAGTACGATGTTCAACGGGCCATAAGTTGACGACCCGTGCCTTACCATTGGCGTCAGTAACCGTATCGTTTTACAGTATATAATATTATACTAAAACCACAAATCATTATTTTTATTATTTTCTTATAACTCCGGAATTATTTAAGTTGGGCCCAATGTTTCAATCAGATACATTTTAGTTCACCGTCATCTATGTCATACGTCAATGCAAAACCCTCCCCCACAAAAAAAAACAAGTATTTTTTCTCAAAACTCAATTCCACTTAACCCGAATTATGTAGACTTGGAGACCTTCCTAGGATATATATTATTACTTATTTTGTGCTATTCTGAATATATTTCATATTAAGTGGGAATTGGAAGGTGAGATTTTTTTTTATTAATTATCACAGTGCACTTAGTTTTTGTCGCAGATTACTCGGTATATCGCTGATGGATAGAGATATATAACATGTTAAAAAAACCCCTACTAATTATGTTACAAATTATTAAGAATGCTTTATATAACTCGTTGGTAATCATAAACATAATTTATCATACCTTTTGTCCTAGCAGATCAGTTTTTCCATTGTAAAAGCATCTAGTAATATTCGGTAGTTTCAAACATATAATTTCAGCAAAATTTTGAAAAATTAATATACATTTATTTTTTATAAATATCCAAACAGTACCTAAATCTACCCATGAAGAATTTATATCTAAAAAACTGAATTAAAATAATAATATGCACTAAAATCAATGAATATCTCACAACGTTTAAATCCTATGAATAACCGTTGTAAAAAGTAATTGTGTAAAAATAATGTATCTCAAACTAAATTAAAATTACTTTTTTCAAATTACCAATCTTTTGTATAAAGTAAAAGAAATAATTATACATTAGTATAAATATAATCTACCTATTAAACAAAATATGTGCTGAGAGAATTAAAATATATGGTTATGAGTAACAACAAGTTTCAACTGTAATTTATCATAGAGTATATTTTATATTATCTTTTAATTTTACTTATATATATTTATTATATACTGTTAACCTGGTGACCCCTTAAGGTTAATACTAATTGTTACTTATAATCATATTCTATAATGCATAATAATTTTACTTTTATTTATATATATTATTTTTTTATAATCTATATATATTTTTATTTTTAATTACTAATGAATTTCTTAATTTTATTTAAACTTATTCAATAATTGTAATTTGTAAATTAATAAATGATTTGATTTTACAGTGAGTGATTTAGTTAACCGTAAGTTATAATAGTACAAATAATCGAGTAATAAGCTTGTTCATAATTCAAATACACACTGAGCTAGACTATAATACATTTGACAATTTTTAAATTAAGCTCAGTTCAGTTTTACAACAATATTCAATTAATAGTATTCATCGTCAAATTATATGCTATACATTGAAAGAATAATATTTAATAAAAACATGGCTGTTTCTTATAAATTATAACGAATCAAATTACAGCTATACAATTTGTGATGTAAAATGTCACAATAACCTATTTAGCATGTTCATATTATGTCATTGTACAAATTTATTTATTTATTTATTTATTTATTATGGAATGCTAAATAAGCATTTTGTCAAAATTAATACATTTTATTTCTCTATAACTCCTGAATAAATGGTGTTGGGAACAATGTTCCAATGAGATACATATTTGTTAAATGTGATTTAAGTAATTATTGTGGTAGTTATTATAATCAGCATAAATATTGAAAGTAAATATATATTTAATGTTAAGATTTTTTGAAATAATTATTTAAAAAATTATATAATATTTAATAAAAAATTTGTTTGAAATTTATACGTGACGTACATTTTTATAATATCGGTTACAAATTATTAACAACGATTTCTACATTTCGTTCCAAATAACATACTTATTTTAACATGCCCTAGTTTATAGGATATTAGATTGTTTCTATGTTAATACATCTAATTGAATTCAATCCTTTCATAAACATTTTTAAGCAAAGTTTCGTCAACTAAATTTTTTCTAGAAAAATTCTATAGAAATACCTTGTAATGTCATTTATAGGTCTATGCAATCGGTATCTGAATCTTCCTTTAGATAATTTATATCTCAAAATTGAATCAAAAAATATTATTAATTGAAATCAATGAATTTCTCACAACGATTAAATACTTTGAAACGCCGTTGTAAAACGTAATTCTGTAAAAATAATGTATATCAAGCTAGATTAAAATATAACTTTACATACTTTAAATCTTTTGTACAATGTAAAACAAATAATTATGTATAATAAGAAATATAATAAACCTATTAAACACAATATGTGCTGAGAAACTACAAAAAAAGGATATGAGTAAGAACATTTTAACCTTAATTCATCTTAGGGTATGTTCTATTATACCCTTTAATTTTACTTATATATATATAAATATATTGTTAATCTAGTTACAACTTACAATTATAACAAGTTGTTCCTTATAATCATATTTTAAAATACATATTAAATTTACTTATATTTTTATATTAAATTATTATAATATTCTTTAATTCAATTATACCTATTCAATAATTATAGTTTATAAATTAATAAATTAATTGATTTTACAGAGACAGACAATAATAATGGTAAGTTATAATGGTATAAATAATCGAAAAATAATGTTGATCATAATTAAAAATCTTTACTGAGCTAGACTAGAATACGCTTGACATTTTTTAAATTAACCTCTGTTTATTCTTGCAATAATATTCAGATTTATAAGATTCATTGTCAGAATTTATGTAATATATTGAAAGAAAAATGTTCATTTAAATCATAGCTACTGCTGATAAATTATAATAAATCAAATTACAACTATTCAATTTCTGATGTAAAATACCACAATAACGTATGTACAGTGTTTATATTATGTCATTGTACGAGTTTATTTATTTATTATGGAACATTGAATAAGCATTTTGTCAAAATCAATTAATTTTTATATCTCTATAACACCGAAATGAATGGTGTTGGAAACAATGTTCCGATGAGATACATTTTGGTTAAACGTCATCTTAGTAAATTTTATGGTAGTTATTCATTATTTGGTATTTAGTTATTAAAGTTATAACTTTATAAGTTATAGTTATTTAGTTATTATATTCAGTACACATTTTTCAATAAACATATATTTTATATTAAGACATTTTGAAATAATGATTTATAAAGTTATTTAATATTTAATTAAAAATTTGTTTGAAATTTATATATGATATTATTTTTTTTTTAAATTGGTTACAACATGCGCTATATCCAAGGAAGTCTTATTGTTTCTGTGTTAATACATCTAATAGAATTCGCTCTTTTCTTAAACTATTTTTAGCCAAGTTTGGTCAACCAAATTTCTTTTAGAAAAAATCTGAATAAATACCTAGTAATATTATTTATAGGTCTTGGCAAACGTATTTAAGTCTGACTTCAGAGAATTTATATCTAAGAATTAAATCAATATGATTATATAAAGTAAAATTAATGAATTTCTGACAATAATTAAATTCTATAAAATACAGATGTCATAATTCATTTTATAATAATAATCTATCTCAAACTAGATTAAAATCAAATTTTACGAAATCGTCAATCTTTTAAATAAAGTAATATCAATAATTATGAATAAAAAAAATGTAAACTTTAAAGACCATATGTGTAAAGTTTTAAATAGGTACTTTAATAAGTGTATTACTATTTTTAAACTATTTAATTTTTCAGTTTTAAATATATTCAATAATTATGGTTTCTAAATTAATAAATCAATAGAAGATATACAAAGGTTGAGAATAAACGTATGTAGAAGGGTACAATATATATATAAAAAAATAAGTTTGATTTTATTAAAAAATACACATTATCAGGTAGACTAAAATAGAGCTTCAAATGTGATATTTAAATACTATGATATACCTTTTGCGATGTAAGCATACACAATCACCATATCTTGTAATATTTAACCCCTATTTTTAAAATTTTTTTTTTAATAATATTTTATTATATTTATATATTTTTAAATTATTGCAACATAAACTGTATAACTTATAATTTTCCCAAAGAAGAACACGCATTAACCGACCCCTGTCGGAAGACTCCTCCTCACGAGAGTGGGCTTGGGCTATCCGCTTTTCATAAGTAGGGTTATAGAGAACGTCCCTCTTGGATGTGGGGCTCTAGGAATCATAATTGTATCTATTCCTATTGAATCCCCGCATACGCTTGTAAACATATTGGAATAATTTATATATATATATATAAATTGCATTTAAAAAGGAACATAAAGAGTATTGGTAATTTAACGAGTCTTATCTATAACGAACCGACGTGGAATTAACGACAGTTTCCGGGCCGTTACAATTTATGGATCTATGCAAACAGTATCTAAATCTGATTTCAGAGTATTTATATCTAAGAATTGAATCAAAATAAAGTAATATTAAATATAAATATATATAAATAATAATATAAATTATATAAAGTAAAATCAATGAATATTTCACAACGCTTAAATTCTATAAAATACAGATGTCATAATTAATTTAAAATTATCTCAAATTAGATTAAAATATAATTTTTCAAAATTGTTAATCTTTTGAATTAAGTATTACCAATAATTATAAATAAAAGTAAATATAAACTTAAAAGACAATATGTGCAATGAATATTCAAAAAAAGATTTTAAATAACAAGTTTTGACTTTAACTCATCATGAGATATTTTCTATAATATATATTAAGTTTACTTATATATATAGTTTTATAGTATTTATATTGTTATATTTTATAATACATTTTTATTTTTATAATGTATTAAAATTTTTGAATTAATTAATTTTTCAATTTTAAATATATTCAATAATTATGGTTTCTAATTTAATAAATCAATAGAAAATATACAAACGTTGATAAATAAACGTAAGTAGTAACCGTACAATATATATAAAAAAAATAAGTTTGATTATATTGAAAAATACACATTATAAGGTAGACTAAAATACAGCCAGATCTTATAATATTTAACCCCTATTTTTTTGACGTTTAACGTATTACTCTGCGATATCGCAAAAATAATTCTCGAGGTATATTGAGTTTTCCAGCTCCTATTAGGTTATGCTAGGTACAAATGTAAAATTTTCAAAATTGTTAAACCAAACGGATTCAATCTTATGGTGTTGAGCTACCTTTGATGAATATGTTAAAAATCTAATTTACTATTCTGAACTTATATACATCAATATTAGAGAGCTAAAAGCCAGTTATTTTATGGAATTATTGTCATAGTGCACTTAGACACTTAGATGTAGTTGTAGAAAGCTCGGGAAATCGCTGCCGAATAATAGAAAGTAGAATAGTTGTCACGTAAAACATTTAGGCCTCATTGAAAACATCGCGTATTTATATGTAGTTCCCGGCACCCCGCATTATCGTCGTCATCGACCGGCTCGGTATGGTGTTTGATTCGCAATTCCACCAGCAGTAATCGTACAAACTCGGTGACAATATTTAATTGTAAATTTACGATGTAAAGTACGATGTTCTACGGGCTATAGGTTGGCGAACCCATGTCTTACCAGTAGCGTGAGTAACCGTATATACACACAGTGTATAATATTCTACTAAAACCCCAAATTTTTATTTTTATATTTTTCTTACAACTCCCGAATTGTTGAATTTGGGACCAATATACCAATTATACACTTTTTAGTTAACGGTCATCTAGGATATACGTCGATGCAGAACGCCCCCTCCCCCCAGAAAAGTAAAAAAATATTTTTTCTCAAAACTCCATTCCACCTAACCCAAATGATTTAGACTCGGAGACCTTCATAGGGTAGATATTATTATACATTACTCGCTATTTTGAATTTATTTCATATTAAAAGAAACCTTAAGGGGAGATTAATTACTGGAATAATTGTCACAGGTTATACATTATTAACAACGCTTTGTATAATTCGTTGATAATTATAAACATAATTTAACGTTATTATTTAGATCACACATTATCCAGGAGATCAGTTTTTTCATTGTAAAAGCATCTAATTTAATACACTTGATTCAAAAAATAATTTTTATCAATATATCTTTTTTTTCTTTTTTTCTTAATATCTTTTAGCAAAATGTATATTTATATATATACCTAGTTTTATATTTTATAAGTATCCAAAGAGTACCTAAATCTACCTTCGGATAATTTATGTCTAATAAACTGAATTAAAATAATAATATAATTTAAAATCAATGAATTTCTCACAATATTTAAGTTCTATGAATAAACATTGTAAAATAATAATTATGTTAAAATAATGTATCTCAAACTAGATTAAAATGATTTTTTTTAAATTATCAATTTTTGTTTAATGTAAAACAAATAACAATGAATTAATATAAATACAATAAACGTATTCTGCAAAATATGTGCTGAGAGACTTCTAAAAAAGATTATGAGTAAGAACACATTTTAACCATTATTCATCTTAGAGTAAAACCTCTCTATAACGGAATCACTTGAGACCAATATTTTTTTCCGTTATAAAGAGTTTTCCGTTTTAGGGAGGTAAAAAAAAAAATTAAGAAATGTTTCAAGAATGTACAAATGTGTTAAAAAATTATATTTTAGGTAAATATTTCATACAACTTAAATGAAATATGTTTTGTATATAATACATATGTGTTAAAAAATTTAAAATAAACATATTAGATACATATTACTTTTTTTATAAATTAAGAAAAATAGTTTGTAATATTGGACTGCTTTTTGTGACTAAGGGCAGCGCGTTCAGCACATTCTCGTGCTTTCGTTGTTAATTCT
>JAIPRL010013097.1:0-11039 GCA_025469235.1 Pemphigus obesinymphae
GAAACCCCCATCTTTCTGTACAACGGACCCTAAATACTTGAACCTCTCCACTTCTCCCACCACATCCCCACTTAACTTTATTTCTAGCCTTTCCCTATTCCCTCTGTGTTCCCTTTCACCAAAATCACACTCTATATATTCTGTTTTACTCCTACTAATCCTTAGTCCTTTACTTTCCAGAGCTTCCCTCCACACCTCAAGTCTACCATTCACTTCCTCAGGACTTTCTCCTATCAGTACTATATCATCTGCAAACAACATGCACCATGGTACCTCCCCCTGTATATCCTTTTTTATCTCATCCATTACATGATGGATATAAAAATAAAACATATTTATATTTATCTATATACCTATATACATTATTCTTGCCTATACTATTAACCCACATATTTCATATGTATATATATAACATTTAAACACATGAATTATTAATAAATATTACAATCGTTAACACTTTTATTGTTATTATAAGTTTTGCACGCTCAAATTTATATGTTATACACTTAATCAAATGATATTCATTAAAACGTCAATGTCAAGTACCTACTATCAGTACTATATTCGTATTTATAAAACGTATAAGACATTTAATTACTTTTATATAATATATTCATGATCACAGTTATGCAATTTTTACACTACTTATAATTCATATATAAAGTTATTTCAATTATCGTTTAATTAATAACGTTATATTTATATTTGTACCTACATTTTTTTTTTATCTATACACCAATGTAGTTAGCCACTTGATGCAAGTATACACATATATTATAAATATTTAAATTCGTGATTATTATTATTCGGACATTACCGTGGAACGTTAAATCTTAAAACAAGTAATATTTGCACAATACACTCAATTTTTATAATGTAACTTCGGAATAGCATTATATTATCTATACACTTGTGTAAAATGATCATTATCGATGTTGCTTGATTTTGTATATGGTACCGTGGGGACACAGTACAAAATGAATTTTCGTGCAATTTGTAATATCATAATTACACATAGGAAATAAACAAATCCAAGACGATATAAAATAACGCCGCGCAGTTTGTAGGCCAGTGTGACAATTTAATATAAATATTAAAACTATAGACAGATGGCCACTCGGAATCGATATACGACATTATACTCGTATATCAAACTCGACTAAACCGATTCACGATCATACCCGAAATACAGGACCGATAGAAATGCATTTTTTTTTTTTTTTTAATAAGCGGGGACAGAGATCGTCGGGGGCATAAGGCCTATATCATAGGCGCCAAGTATGAGTTCTCGAGCACCCGTTGAAATTGTTTATAGGTTAGAAATATTGAAGATTTTTATTTAAATTAATATTAATTGTTTTACACTAACGATATACTTTTGAAATAATTTTTAAGGTCCAAAAATTTAACATGAAAATTGTTGGTAATAATGTGATTGATAAGAAATATACTTTATTTTGATCAATTTCAGTTTATAACCTCCACTTGTTATCTACTTGGATCCATAGATAATAATAGTATCTATGAAGGTATTATAAGGAAATTATGAAATTCGGTGAAATATTCTTACTTTTATATATATTTACCTTTTGGATGACGCCCCAAAAAGCGCCTAGTACTGATAATATAGGAAATAATAACTATTTTAGATGGGGAACATGAGCATCTGAGGCAAAACTAACGGGGGTGCAAGTGGGAAAATCGCACTCCTAAAGTGAACTCAGTCGGCCAAATCAACATGTTAGTCGGCTAAATCAAATCAGAAGAAAAGACCTTTTTTTATACTCTTTGGTTCGGGAATCCAATATATTTCTTTCGCTACACCCCTGATGGGCACCCGTTAAATTTTTTAAAACTTGGTGCCTATGGCCTATATATAAGAGCGTTTTTTTCAGTAGCAGAGCACTGTCTCTGTTCTTCCTCTCGTGACATAAGTTTAAATATATAATTAATAAATTAATTACGCGGCCACACCTCATTTTCTATTTTTTTCGTTCTATTTTCGTCGATACATTTCACAGACCATACTAGCGGTAAGTTTTATTTGTATTTGTTGTTCTAAATTGTCTTTATTTTTATTTTATTTATATATAATATATATATATAAATTGTACACATGTGTATACGTCAGGATTCGGCCTATCCTCTGCGTAATCGATATTTTATTATATCGTTACAAAGGGAAAAATCTTTGAGCTTGTTTTTTTGTACCATTTTGTAACTCTTCTCTGTGCGCTGAAGTCAGGTAGGTATATCTATGTGCGTGCAAGTCTCAAGCTACGTTGATAGGAGCACTGGTCAAAGGTGATATTTCACAGAACTAGTCCGCTGATGATAATCATACACTTCAAACTCGATCTTGTACGAACCGTGCCTTTTTCTTCACTTGTCTGCATTCAGTGTGTCAAAACATGTTTGCGTTAAATTAATTTTCTATTTTATTTTTTGTTAACTTATATAGCTCATGTAGTTGTTGTGTACATTTCATCTCCATAGTGACCGCTAGCGACTGTGTATAAACCAAATGAGAAGACCAATTTTTAAAAAAAAATTATACTAGAGCATAGGTGCAACTAGCAAACAAATAAAACAAAACCAATAAAACTAATAAAAAAAAAAAAACAAAAATCAACAAAAAAAAAAACAAAACCGCCAGGTTATAATATGTCACACGACTAATGGAAACACGCACTGACGATAAGATAATAATATTGTTATATAAAACGAGCCACGCCGTAGGTTAGTAGTGTGGTAGGAACAGGTCGCCGCCGAGTTGAGACAGTGTCTCCGACCACCGTTGAATTGTGCATACAAAAACACCGCTCGCCCATGGGACCCCACTGTAACGATCATGTATAAAAAATGTGAGACAGCCTTGGTCACTGTCTCAACGACTATTTTTATATAGTTTTAGAATAAATTACGCAGCGAATACGCAAATGAGTTAGATTAAAAAAAATAAAATTGAAATAAAATCATGTTTTTTATTGACTTTTATACCAAATTTTTAATTTCAAAATTAAATTTATTATTAACAATTCATCAAATATTAAAGTGGCTAGACACTGTCTCTTTGTCTCATAGGATGTTTCGCCCCTGACGGAGACATTAAAATCTGGATTGGTCACCGTCGAAATCTTTTTCCATCACACGACGTAATGAGCGTGCGCTGGATGTTTCTGGTGTTCGAGCACCCAGTGATTGTTGTCTCTCTGTGAAATAGTTATAACGTATAGTTGTTATACAATTACAATCTTGTATTGTAATAAAATATTTATTAAACAACAAAGTCTACAAAGATATATTGAACTTATTTATTGACGACGAGCATCGAACACTCACATCTGCATTTACCCGTCCACGGAATATAACTACGCATGTTATAAACTAAGTCATTACTAAGTGCATTATTTTTATTATTGTTTTTTTTTTGTATATCATGGACAAAAAACGTAAGTGCAGTTATTATACACCATATATATATTAAGTTGTAGTATAATCGAATTATAATTATTATTATCTCACACTCTACCACCGTACTATACCCACCACATCCACCCTTTAACCCTTTTTCTTTTCTTTTATATTGCATTATTTAACTAAAACTATATCAATTTTCATTTAATATACAAATATATGTATAAATTATAAAATAAGACTTTTGTAAGGAATGTAAATAAAAATTGCGAGAGAATCTTCCGGTATTGTTTACTGATTCGTATTTCACTTGCTGATATTTAAAATGTAAAATACACGTACGACAATAATCAAAATATCTATTAAATTATGTTAAAAAAAATTTTAAATATAACTCACGTCTTGCTATGACCTCGGGTAATCTATACAATAATATACTGCACTACGTTGATCTTAAAATAGTAATAATAAATTTTATCCACAGAGAGAAATAACATTATGGTGGATGTTTATTATGACGTGTCCTATGCTTTGAACTGTAACTAAGCTTGCTTTTACCAAAAATGAATTTTCAGTTTGCCTTTTCATATACGTATTAAGTAAATAAAAAAATCATTTTTAGTTCAATATAAGAGCCGAGAAAACCGAAGCGAAAATACATTTATATAGCTTCTATAGCAGAAATAGTAAAAAAAAAAAAAAAAAGTAAACGTCTTGTAAGTATATTTTATTTCGTGAATATAGTTGTTATGTGAATTCTGCAGGGTTTACCTACGCCTGCATAACTACGGTACATAATGAAAAAAAAAAACTAGGTTTTCAAAATTTTATTGGAAACTCGGACACGGTAAAAAAAATTTGATATTGTTACATTTCTTTTATATTACATAGGTACTTAAATATATTTTAGGTTATTTTGTAGGTAATATGTTTATTGTTTCTTCTAGATTTGTATTATCGCTAAAATTCAAAATGTGATTTTTCTGTATAAAATAATTAATGTTTAAACATTGCATTATCATTTCGCGTAAATGGAATGAAAATTAACAAATATTCCATTTGCGATAATTTCAATAAAGCTTCCAACTTTATCGTTTAAATTTCATCAAAAACGTCAGAATTCATTCAGAGTATTATACATATACTGGTTGATAAACATCTACTTTAAGGTTATTTTTATAATTAAATGCGTATTGCGTAATTATTATAATCTTACGAAAGTATCGAAATAAACTTAAAACCTTTATTGACAGTCATTTGGATTATGAAATAAAATGCTAAAAGAATTTCATCGTACTTCCATAAATACATTTATATAGTTTTTATAAGTAACGAATTATATCTCGACGTTGAAAAGTGTACCTACCTACCTACCTACCTAAAAAAAAGCCAACATCGTGTTTTTATACAAAATGTACTAACGACTATAATGAATGGGTTTCAGTCGATTTCTTTATAATTTTCCTGGTACAATATTGTTCGAAAAACGAATGCAAACAAGATTATAAATAAAAAGTAATTGTACACTGAAACGCAAAAGTATCCTACGCAGTAATAGTATTCGACGACATGACTGCGATACTAAAGCGTTCTGGTGGAAACTAATTTTCGGTAAAAAGTAAACGGTTTATAATACATAGGTAGAGATGCAAACTTGAACATTTTCGTTTGAACGTTTTTTTATTTTTTTTTCACTGAAATATTCTGAAAATTGTCAATAGTCAAAATTTGAAAATTGTTATTTTTATATATTGAAAAAAAAAATGTAATTAAGCGAAGTTTTAATGATTGGTATACTGTTCATATAGTGTTCTATGGTGAGACTAGTCACTAAATCACGGATGTTTATATATTGTCGTTATCACGTCTTATGTGTATATAAATGTCTTATTGTTATTTTTTTTTAAGATTTAATTATATTATACATTGAAACTAAGAGACTGTAGTATTCTTATCTATTTATAGGTATATCTATATATGTATATATATAATATATTATATATAGTAATATAATAATATAATTACTCTACAGCCCAACTTTAAAATTTTTAAAAATGTTCACAAAAAAAAATTTCCATAAAAGTTTATATCACTATATGTAGGTATGTCCTTATAAAGGATTTAAATAAAAATATATATAACAAATATAATAATAAAATACATATATGTATCATGTATATATATAATATATATATATATATATATATGTGGCATTATATAGTTGTATAATGGACTGAGAGTGACAAATGTCAGATTTTATGACACTGGACATCATAAATGCTTACAAAATTAAAATTATTTTTGATAATTTTATTATTTTACTATAAAAATAACTAATAATCAACCAAATAAAATATTAAACCGATTTCAATTAAGTATTCGCATTGATTCGTATACTGGGGGAATAGGGGAAGCAGGCAACTACCCTTACAGATATTTTATTGAAAAGGTATAGTTTGTCCCACGCTGTTACAAGTTCAAATGTAATTTAAATTTTAACATTTCAAACTAATTAACTAATAATACATAATATTATTTTTATCACTAATTGTATAGTATGCGTATAGGTACCCAATTAGGCTACATATTACTTGCGTCCTATAATGTTTCCATTGACAAAACCAACTGATAAGCGATAGTCTATTTGTGTCTCCAAAATTGGGACGCATTTCGGTCATGATAAGAGCAAACATTATATAAAGTATACAATATTTGATTAAAAGACGTTTATAGCAATAATAAACCCACGAAGAATTTAAAATTATTCCAGATGACTTCATCGAGTCTTCATCAATAAATCATTCGAAAAGGAAAATTATTGTACGCAAACTACTTACGTCTACACGTAATAATAAAATACAACCACAATTGTTTAGAAGCCTAAGAGTCAACACGACAATATTTTATAACGTATCCTAAAGTAGGACATACATTTGCATTGATTTTATTTTTAGGACCCAATCAATATACATTGTAGATAACAGTTTGAAGTAGTTATTTTATTTTTCTCGGATGCCTGCAGTGTATAATATTGATAAAAATTTAGAACGAAAGTACTGTGTGCACCACCCAATTATGTATATTTGATTCTGAGCGTAGCGAGAAACGTATTGGTTCTATAATGTATGTTTTTCATATAACTATGTATACACTTTTTCGAGTAAAACTTTTTGATCGAAAATTCATTGTAATAATTGGTATTTTAGTGACGCCATTTATTCCATTATTCTAGTATTTTTCTTAAACATAGCGGAAAACTACCTAAAACGATCAAAAATTAATTTTAAATACAGTACTGACGAGAAAATGTTTCAAAACTTTTTCACCACTTTTTAGTAACGTAAAAACTGGCGAATCTGTCCAGTTTTGAAGGTTTTCTGTAATAGAATCATTGATTTTTTTTTTTTTAATTACTTTTTTTATTATATTTTTGTGTATTTTATATTAAGACACGAATTTAGGCGCAAAATGAGAATTTTAAATTCAAACGTTTTTTTTTTTTTAATTTTAATTTGTGTTTCTATTTACTAGATTATAGATGATGGGGTGATATATTTTATAATCTAATATTATTTTCTTTAAATTAAATAACAAAATAAAACATTATTTAATTAACAATATTGATATTCATTATATTTCAACGTTTTTAATACTATTACAAATAATGAATAACATTTTTTTTTAATATAAAGAACCATTTTTACATAAAAACCACTGTATTTTTTGTAATAATTAGTAAATATATTTAAGAGCGATGAATAATGGACCTCCGAATGTTTTTTATGAAAAATATTTTTAAAAGACTTACTACAGTCGGAAGAGTACCTACTTCCCCTCCCCAGAATTTTCCCTCAAAGTTACGCTACTGCATTGATGGATTGTTTGGTTGTATATAGTTGATGTTGTTATTACTTAGTGATACGGTGTCTTGATCAAGTTAATTAAAATTCCTAAAGAGTAAAGATTAAGATCCAAGCCGAATTACGCCACTGTCTTTACCTTACTTTTTTTACCTTACTGCCTTTACCAGCAATTAAGATAGATTATCATAAATCAGAAAATAAGTCGAGTTTTAATAAAACAATTAATTTTTAATTTGGCCCGAAGTAATTTATAATATACCCGAGGGCAAAAAGTGTATTCATTGGAGAGTTTATAATTTTTTAATAATTTGTTGTGTATCTTAATTGTCTGAGTCCCATACATTTGGGGAGAACAGAGGGTTTAACGCCCTTGAGTACTTATATATACTAACCACAGATATTGGTGTTAATTATATGCATAAAATTGTATTTTAGAACATATCTTGATATTGTATGAAAACGAATTTTAATTTTTTTTTTTTTTAGAATTATGTGCAAATGAAAATTTTAAAATACGAACATATATTATAATCAGCGATAAATACATTTCGTAATAGTATACACTGCGTAACATAAATTTCATAAGTCAAAACAATATCCTCTAATAATATTAATCAAAAAATATACCTACTATAACCAATTTTACTTAAATTATAAAATATAACTGGTCGTTTTATATAAATAACAAGACATGAAAATAATCGCTTTTCCGTATCAAACACGTAAAATCAAATATTTATGTATGTAATTATTTAAAACTTATAAATCGTCGAAAAACAAGTTATGAATATTAATACCACGCAGGCCGTTCTCTTCGGCAATCTTAAAATAGTTTTGCAATCTTAATTAGTAAAACTTAAAACATACAATTTATTAGAACTCTTTAAAAGAAAAATATAAAAACCCATAACCATAAACAATGGTTAAAAATCGTTTATATAAAAATATATATCATTTCCCTTAATAAGTCGGACGTGTCACTAATTTGGTAGGTACGTTTAATATTTATATATCTATTTCGTATATACTTTTATTTTTTTATTATTTTAAACTTACCCACTAAAAATGTTATTTTCATATTTTAATCAAATTTAACGTTGTGATGAAGAAAAAAATAGTAAAACTAGACTACGGTAAAAGTAAAAACCGATTAAAGCAAGCAGGTACTTACATCATAACTCACTTTACATCCAATTTAAATATGGTAAATTCTTTTTAGTTAAACAATGAAGAAAATTATCATTTTTCTTCTTAAATAACATAATAATATAGTAAATATAAATATGTTTGAATAAATACATTATTTCGTTCTCGGTTTTACACAATATTGATAAATTTAATTATTATTGATACATGATATCAATCTATCTGTTTATTCATAATATACTACAATGATTTCTTCCCGTATGATTATTATTTTTAATATTGAGTTATAAGTTAATATTAAATATAAAATATAAAATTTATTTTTATATAATATCTAATGAGAGTAGATTTAAAGCGATAATTCATGACATTATAAAATCCACAAAACACAATATTATAGAAAGAAAAATTAATTTCGAACGAATAAATTTCAATTTAAAAAATTACTAACTCCATCATTCCGCTCAGAACCTAAAGAGTGAATTGAACAATCTTGATATATTTGTATATACAATAAATTATTGTATTTTTATATTTTATATTTACTCTTTAGGTATTTGTTTTAAGAAAAACATTTTTTAAAACAAGGACATAAGTACCTATCGTTTTGTTTATAATAACTAAGAAAAATTATTTTTCAATAAAATATAGGTTTAGGCGATACCTACATACCTGCAGATTTTACCGACTGATCAGAGTAAATTCTAGGATAATATAAAAATCGACAGCAACCATCTTCATCAAAATCATGTATCCATTTTCACCACTCATTTTATTTTAATAAATTAATTTGATTTTTTTAAGTAACCCCGAATCATTATTTTTATTTTTTATTTAAGTATAAATTAGATCGTAAATTATTTAGATTCATATATACAAATGTATTTATTTATATATTTTATTCATGTTATTATTGTATAATTATTAAATATTTAAGTATACTCGTATATATATATATATTATATACCTAAATACAGGGTCGGACTAGTCCGGACCGCTAGTCCACGATCGCAAACTGGGCCCACATGGCCCCCCATTGCTCATATTTAAATGAAAATAATATTTATTAATAAATCTAGACGAATTTTGTTCTCCAGGTTCGATATTAATTTTTATTAAATTTCCTATATTATGCAACCATAGTCAAAAATTCTATACGATTTATCTATTTTTGAAATCTGTAGAAGTATTATATAAATATTACATAAATATTTACATATTTTATTTTAAGTGTGCGACTACTTGCGGGATTTTAGACAAAATATACAAAATGTATCATTGTTTTTTACTATAACACTGAGATTAGGTTATAATTTTTAGTTTTATTGTTATGGTATATTATTGACAACATTCCGGATTTTACTATTTACTATCCGATAAAATTAGAGATGAACGATAGAAGTGGAGAATTTAAACCTCCTCCAAAAATTTTTTTAAAATTAAGAAAATTGACGACCTCACTTAAATTCTTTTTTAAATAATTTTAAAATTTTCCAGGAGATTAATACTAAATATAAACAAAGTAGGGTTTGTCTTACTCACGAATTAAGATGGTATATTACCTTTAATTTGTTAGTAAATATTATGTAAATTACAGGGTGTCTATAAATTTTTAATTTTTAACTTGAGTTTTTTAGTTGGGTATTAACTATAATTGTAAAATTAAGTCAAAACTACTTTTTCATAAAAAAAATAAATACCATATAACATGTACCTACCAAAGACAACTTCAATTATAATCAAATTTTTGTTACATACGAGTACATAATATATACTAAATACACCTATACATTATCAATTTAAACTTAATTTATAACAAATAATATGAAAAATACTTACATAATATAATACATTATAATTTATAATAATCACCTACATGAATTTCTATAACAAAAATATATAATATTTAAACATACGCATATATATATTACAAGAATATAGGTACATTTTTTTAATTTTAAAAATTATTATTTTGTCTGTACATAGTAATTTATTATAAAATCTATATTTAAAATCTGTCTATAAAATATATATTAGTTAATCATATTTGATTCTATATGATTCGTTTATACAAATAAAAATTTCACATTTTTTAGAAACGCCCCATGAAATGTGTTCCTATGTTCGCCCCTGATGTTAATAAATATATTATTTACAAATTGAATATTTTAAAATTCTAAAATATCAAATTTGCATGGAGAATTTGTACAGTTATAGATTTTCAATAATTATATTGTTTTAATCAATATGATTTTTTTTTTAATATCAAATTTGTTCATAATAAT
The DNA here is from genome assembly GCA_025469235.1 of Pemphigus obesinymphae. Lineage (NCBI taxonomy): Eukaryota > Metazoa > Arthropoda > Insecta > Hemiptera > Aphididae > Pemphigus > Pemphigus obesinymphae. The sequence goes on from JAIPRL010013097.1 coordinate 10,712, forward strand.
TAATAGTATGAAAAAAAATGGAAATAAAAAAAACAACATTTGTTTTTGATGTACGAAATGTTTTATGGAATGACATATTTATATAATTAGATTAAATTAACGTTTGTCCCACAATATTATTTAATGATATTTTTAATTAACCTACAAACGACCCTTTGGGTAATTATGTATAGTAATCTATTTTTTTTTATTTTTTTTTTTTTTTTTATTTTACATTTGTTACAGGCAAAGCCCAAGGTACAGATAATATTAAAATAACATTACATAATATATTTATTTACAAAGATAAAAATAGATGTGACAGAATTAATGATTACGTTTGAAAGGC
>JAIPRL010013098.1:0-11035 GCA_025469235.1 Pemphigus obesinymphae
CAAAGTAGTTTTAACTACCGAAACAATATTTGATTTTTGCCTTTAAATAGAATTTTTTCTAAAAAAAATGGTATCCGTGCAGTACAGGTATCAAAAATTATCAGACCCCTGTGCTGGAAAGAGTTAATGTATTGCGACACAACCGTTAAAATGTATATGTTTGAACTATTTTTTGTCAACGCTCATTGCTTATATCTTAACGCTCGCCAATGTGTACACGACCCAATGCTACTGTTGACTATGTTAATAATAAATTAATGGTCAAAATCTCAATATTATTTTAAATCATATACATGTATGTCATATATGTATATATAGGATGTAACAAGACTATTTAACAAATGTAATGACTTTTTTTCTATTGAATATTTTTAAGTTTTTCTTTTTTTAATTATTATTAGATCCTGGAGCTATAACTTAAATATTTTTTAATTAAATTTTAATGTTTATGAGTTTTAAAAAATAAAAATTTAAAAAATTTAAAAAAAAAAATCAAGATAACGATTTTGTAAATCTGATTTTTAAAAAAATTTTGATATCAAAACTTTTACTAACATAGAGTTAATTATATTTAAAAAAATGTTCAAGTTTCTGAAAATTTGAATATTTTTGCTGCATTTAGATCAAAAATAATGGCGGGATGCATTCAATATCGATAAATATTTTTTCCATAGTATGTCGTCTGATTCATTATAACAATTTTATCATTTTAACACTGAATGTCTATATTGTCATATATATTTTATTTTATTTTCGTCAAAAATTGTTATTTAACAATCCAAAATTATATATATAAAAAAATAACAATTTTCAGAAAGAATAATGTTATTTAATTAATATTGACAATGGAAAATTAAATGATCAATTTATTTCACGTTATCTACATTTTATGCTACAGTTCTAAAAGTTCACTGTTTTGTGTAAGTAGGTACCTTTTGAATATTGTTGTCGACATCCCTATGTATGTTTTTAACGTCTATGCGATTGCATTTTAAAATCTCAAATGTGACGTCCCATAATTACTTCTATGTGATATTTAATAAATATTATAATAAAGCAAAATTAAATTGTTTCCAAATGATTTTGATAAAATATAACGCAGATATATTGAAGCCACAAAATAAACAGAACGATCACTTTATCAAAATTACACATGTTTTTATGGCTACCCAAATAAAAGGTCAGACATTTTGAAAGTGCCACAGGTAATTAGCAATTTTAAATTCCTTCGATTTTTCAAATTTCTGGCCATATTGTCAAAAAAACATCGGGTTTTCAAATAATCTTAGTATTTAGTAACATAATATGGCAATGTTATCGACGCACGTCGATATCCTTGAATTATATATATATATATATATATATATATATATATAATATAAATATACAATATTCTATGATTATCTGCTTTTATCTAATAAATACCAATAATCCTAATTAACCAATATATTGTCATTACGAGAAAAACTTTTTTGAAATTATAATTTATAATAGGCTAAGTGACACTAATAATATGACACTAATATTTGTGTCTGCACCAGCATTTCAATGGGATTTGGACAAGGATTATTATAGGTAAATCATCTATTGACTATAACTTATTGAATTAGATCTGAGATATATGATTATATAATAATATATATATATATATATATAGTAGCGGCTCGTGGGCTTTGAACGTGGAGGGTAATTAAAAATTATTAATTTTGAAAAGTATAGAATACAATAATAATTATGTACCAATTTAAAAGGTGTTTATTAAACCAAAATTAATACCATTTAGAAAATCAAAAATATAAATACGTTTTACAAAAAAAACAAAAATTACAAAATAATAAAAGCAATTCCTATACGTTTTATACTCAAAATTTAAGCGTCTATCTTTCATTTCACTAACAGGTGTTCCAGGATGTTTTATTTTAATTTTCTGTTAAAATGATACTGCATTTTTATCTACTATATTATAATAATATAATCAAAGAATACATATTTTAATAATTAATAAAGAAATATAGTAAATGTGCACGCGTCATGAACACAGTAAATACATATTCACTTATTCCGTATTGTTTCTCAGTCCACTTCCACATGTATGTCGGGTGATTATTCGTATCCCGGCGGCTGTATTATTACCGAATTCCCCCTTCTATGTATTTGTGTTTTGATCATATAGTTATGAAGGGTGATGGTCGACGTCAACCCTACACACGAGCAGCCACTATATATATATATATATATAATAAACAATACAATGTTTATATTATGTACAATATATTTCCAAGTAATATTTAATAGCATGTTAAAAGATTAATAAGTAAATACATATTTAATTATAATTATAATAAATAATAATAATTATTATTATTTATTAGAGTAGTGAATATATATTGTGAAGCATAAAACAAATCTCAAATACTAACAATATTTTGAATAACATAATACAATAACTAACATCATATTAATATATAACAAATTTTTTTATCTCTAGTCCATTGCCTTTATACAATAAAAATATCTACTGTAAAATAATTAGATTATTAGGATGTCTTGTTTAATTTCAACAACAATTATAATACAAAATATTAAAAATACTAATTATAAAAAATATAACCAAAATCTTAGACAAAGTAGTAATTTTCACAAATATATATAAATATATATATACAGTAAATTATATGTCAGGTATTTATATTTACAAATGATTTAAAATGGCTTTAAAAATGAATTTCCTTTATAAAACCTATTTCCAAAGACAAAATTATTGATTTACATGAATCTAACTTCTATAGAAAACATAAACCTGTAATAAATGTTTTATTCCTTATGATAAGAGTAATAAATCAAAGATAGAAATAATCAATTGATTATTTCCTTATTTCTGGTATTTATACGAGTATAAAGATAAATAATATAATTTTGTTAAAATTTGTTTCCTACAATAAATTAGTCTTAAGAATGTATTTGTTACAGAAGCACAAATTTCGTACAATTTTTCTTATAACCCATTTCTCCCAACAGGCCATATTTTGAAGTAGGATGGAATAAAACTATGTATATTTTCTATCCATTAAATTTTTTAAAATTAACTTGTAGTAATATGTTCTTAAGCATAAATTTAAAATATTGTTTCTTATTATAATTCGTTTTACACCAAAATGAACTTATGCTCATATTCATCCAGGGAATTTTGAAAACAGTTTAGTGCTAGTGAGGTGGGTGGTATGTCAACATTTGTAGCAAATTATTTATAAGCTCAATATACTATAGATTTCATTGACAAAATGAATAAATTATTAGATTTATGTAATTTGTAAAAATTCTAAGCCAAAAACATTTTGATGAACTAATAAAAAAAGACAATCAAAATTAAATCAAATCATTTAAAAAAATGGTAGAAGTTTTAATAAAAATTAAGTTTATGCATAAATATAAGGATATAATATAAATATAAATATAAAAATCATATGAAATTAAACTTATGAACTACAAATGTATGTACTTCTTTTAAATCCGACAAATAAACCAAATTATGTACTTTGCACTAGACCATTAAATCAAGACTTTTAGAAAATGTATTGTTTACTTTCCAATAACAATAAGTCAATAATTATAATCCTACACCAATACAATTTATTTAGACAGAAAATGTTGTCTTGGTTATTTCAAACATTCTCCTGATGCAAACTGCATTGATAATTTATCTCTCATAAATTGATAAATATTAAAGAACTATAAAAAACAATTTAAAATTTAAATATCTTGTTATTGATACATTTATTTATAAAGATACAAATATTTCTGAAAATAAATATATATATATGTGCAGTTACTTGATATATAAAATGTTTAAAAAGCATATTTGCCATGTTTGTGATGACATTATGAAAAACAGTGAGACGAGTGTATGCCTTAAGATAGTATCCATAGAGAGAGTTTCTACAATATTATGTAAGAGTTTGGTCTCCCAAAAATCTAATGGCACTAGTTAGAATGTCTATGAAAAACATGAAATACAGGATTAGAACACAAAATGTAACATCAGGAACTTTCACAGTGTAAACTGGGTTGAAGCAGGGAGACGCCCTATCCCCAGTACTTTTCAATCTCTCATTAGTAAAGGTTGTAAGAATATTACAGACCAATGAAGGTGGCCTATTAATTAATCAGAACAACATACGGCTCCTCGGTTTTGCTGATGATTTAGACATAATCGGCGAATCGTTTTTCTATAAATTTATGTTTAAATTTATAATTAATACACAAAATTTGATTAAATTTATATTTATCAGTCTAATTTCTATTATTTTCGAAATCCAACTTTGTTATTCATCTCGGAAACAAATATTTAAACCTGGTTTAGCAATAAAATCTCTTCCTAAATTGTACTCATTACCATAGTATCCTTTAGTACAATGTAAAAACGCATAAATGAAATATAACCATCAACAGAAATCTCAGATTCAAAAGTACCTAATACATTTAATTTAGTACCATTGTACCATTAATACCAGAAAATTTACAATTTTTCTCTAACGGTTTTATTACATTTACATTATTGGGTATTAACTCACGTTTCAAAAAACTTATTGGACTGCCGGTGTCGATGACTGCCACAAACTTAATTTCACATGATGTATCTTCTTCTATAGAAACCTTGTACTGAAGAGTAACTTCATATGATTCTGGATGGCTCTGAGATATACCAATGTCACGTTCATCACTTTGGATTCGCCTCCATCTCTTATGTTGTCTTTTGACGATGTCTTGAATTTTGTTGTACTCCCTAAACTAGGACATTTTGACTTCTGGTGTATCATTGAACTACACTGGTAAAACGCACCTTTTGGAATACGCGGTTTTGTACACGACGACTCTATATAATCTGACAAACCAACAATATTCGTGATAAAAACCAATATCTGGCTGGTCTCTCGAAATTTTTTCTTACGGACTGTAATTTAAAATGGTCTGGCCATCGGTTCAAATTAGTTACATTAGTTCCTATTTTTAACCAGTCCAGTGCTTAGTACCATGTGTTTAATTCATTATATATAGAAATATGTTTTTGGAAATCGGGCACAAATACTATTTCGTTTGTTGGTTTTTCCTGCTATACTAACAATAACTGCATTAACATTGTGTTTTGGACCATCAGTGTTTCTGTTATTTGATTTATATCATTTGGTGTTGGGGGATTTACGTTTGAGTCGAGTGACGACAAACTGGCTGAAATATTCGCTGGGGTGTTTTCTGCTAATTCATTCTGTGGATTCTTAGTTTTGTTTCGTTCATTTTGTAGGTTGATTGTGCATGATCTCGTTATTCGATCGTTTGGGTTTTCATTATTATTTATTTCTGTGACTATAATTATTTAAACTTTCTTAACTTACCAGCGAGAAAGAAGAAAAAAATAATCCTTTCAATAATTTTAAGTTAACACGTGAATATTAACAAATCTCACTTCCAAACTGTTGCCATTATTATAATGGACGGGGAAAAAATTAAATAGTCGTTAGTACAATATAAGAGGAAAAATATTACAAATCAATATACAAAAGATATTATTAGCTTATGTTAAATTTGTAAACATTAACTTTATAATAGAAATTCTCAATGTAAACATATAAGCCATCCCGAATAGGAAGGATCAATTATTCTCCACCAGAATGCGTATCGTTAATTTGTTTTGCCAATTGGACTTTTTGAGAACTCGTAACACAACAGGATAACCACACGGGACAAAGATGAGAATTATTCAACTTTGTAGTATCCAAGTTTATATATCGGTAGACATGGTTAACCATGATGGTATACCACAACTTATCGGGTGGTTCAACCAATTAGAGGGCTATTTTATATGAACAGCAGATACACGGAGAGCGTGGAATATCGTCTATACCCTTTTCTAAGGTGTGAAAAAAAAAATCATTATCTATATAGGTATTATTATATTATATATTATTATATATTTTATATTGTATATTATGCCTTCTTCATTTTTACTTAGTATTTTTATTCATAACAATTAATTTTTAGTTTATAATACTTTATACCCATTTTATATTAATATCTATTAATATCCAATTTAATTATTACATTTTAAAATTAAATATATACATACATATATATAAATATATATATATATATATAGGTATATAGATATATGTTCTTGGGTTGCAAGTTGTCACTAATGATACCGTTTATGGCTGGTATAACAAAATTTAATTTAAGATAAAAAAAAATTTTATTTTTAGATTATTTTCATCAAGTTAAGTTACTGAATTACTTCAAAAGTAATGTAGTTACAAATAAAGTTACTTTTTACATACAATTTTAACAATGAATGATATAATTATTAAGTTTTTATTTGGCACATTGGCACATGTAAGCTTTCACTTTACAACCGTATCTGAGTGGTACATTGTAATCATTCTGCGATCCCAAATGATTTCTTAAAATTATTTTCTTGGTTATATATAATTTATAATAATATTAGAAAAAATGTTCAACTTCAAATTACATTTGCATTACTGGGAATAATATACGTAACGCAATTATCACTGCGTTACTCAAAAAAGTAATTCCGTTACAGTAACTTATAACTTGAGTTAAGATTCTGTCTAACATTAGTTATGAGTGATAAAAATCTTTTCTTGGAAAGATAAAAATGGTCATGTGGTGTGTAATGAAATATCAGAAAAATAATCCAAGTTTTACAAACTTTAAAAATTGTATCAAAATAATTGAATCAACGTTAATAAAAGCTTTCGACATCAAAATTTTTTTAAAAATCAAACATACAAAATTGCTATTTATTATTTTTTTTTTAAATTCTAAATCAAATTTTACATTTTTATTTCGAATTCCTAAGCATTAAACTATAATTTTAAAATATTCATGTTATAACGCCAAGCTGTAATAATAATTTAAAAAAAAAAAAAAATTAAAATTTTAAAATTTTCAATAGAAAAGAATTTATTACATCTGTATAGTCCTGTTACACCGCGTATATATATATATCTATTTTGGTGTTGAGTTACTTGTAGAATAATTTTATAAAATTAAAAACCCAATTTTTGTATATATACATATGTGTTCATAATATACTTATAGTGTAATAATCTAATAGTTATTATATAGAATGTATATAATAATTATAGGATACGTAATTATTTGTATGCTGTTTTTATTTTTACTAGGTAGGTTGTTGTCAAATCCACTTTTTACTTGATCGTATAAAAAAATCTCTTAATAAAATCTTTATACTATTCATAATATAAAATAATTGTGAATTAAGAAACAATAACATTTTTAGTAAAGATAAAGTTAGGTACCTATAATTAATATTTTAGAGGTTTTTCTTGATTTTACACAAAATGGTGTATTTTATAAAAATAATTGATGATTTTAATGAGTTTTAATAAAATATATCGGACACTAATATAATTTTAGTTAAATATTAAAATATAGGCAAAAAACTGAAAACCATACAATTTGCCTAAAACAATTATATTAGATTGTTTTTTTGATTTTTCTCAAAATAATCAATTTAATCAACAAAAACAGTAAAAAATATTTATTTTATAATATAGTTAGTACTATAATGATAGTTCTATATAATTATTAAGAAATTTTTAAATTTAATAGAGTACATGCAAATAATAAAAAGTCTTCCTCATTTATTAAAATTTCAACACCTTTGAAATTCGAGGGATTGATATATCACACTCAAACGTTACCATAGTATAATAAATAGTATAATAATATATTCAACAAAAATCAAAGGTACAAGATTAAACTTTTCAGCTAAAAAATAAAGGGATCATCTGATATGAAAAATATACATTATTATAATTTATAAAATGTAAATACGTGTATTTAATATTACTTACTATTACATTCTAAAATTATAAATAAAAAATTTTTAATATCTCATACTTGTGTAATGTACTAAAATTCATTGACAAATAATAATTTGAAATCAATTGATGTAATATATTTTGCTGTATAAGTAAAATTTTAATTTTTAAATACTAAGTCTATCTGAAAATGTAATTTTCTTGTTGGTAATTATAATAATTATCTGAAAAATTTAGTGAAAATTCCAATATGTTATCACTAAGGCGCGGATTTTAATGCGAAATACATTTTTTAATGGGTGGTCTAGGGCAATGTTTTGCAAGTACAAAATTCGATTCATACATTAGAAAATTTTAAAACGAAACTTTTATTTTCATTTTTACGTATATTTTATGCTTGGAGTATGAATAAATAAATATATTATACAGAATTTAGGGAAGAATAAAAATTTTTTTAAAATATGTATTAAACATTTTAAAATATTTATTATGTTTCATAATTTAGTCAAAGTCATAACGACCGGCTGATTTTACCTATATGTAAAATTTTTGATAATAACAATAATATAATATATTATATTTATAATATACGGTAAGGTAACAGTAAATAGTAAACCGATTAGTTTGTCATACTCGTATAGTCGAACGTTAATGTTGGCGAATTCGAATAAGGTCGTATGTACATACTATTGTATCGTTTATAGTTTGTACTAACAAAAATGATGAAAATTTATCGGTTACATGAGTATGATAGTGAATTTGGTAAAAATATTTTTTTTACCGATGGAAATATTTTATTTTATAAAGTTTGTGAAATTAAAATAGGAGATTAAAAGTTTAATTATTTTTTTTTATATTGGCACATTTTTTATAATGTGTGTTTTTTTTATAATAGTATGCGAAACTGGTCAGAATTATTTTTTGTTTAATTTAAATACATTTTTAAACATTTTTAGGGCATTTTTTTTTAATATTGTGGTATTTTTTAAAGGCATTAAATCGTATATTTTTAGCACATTTTTCTTATTTTTTAGAGCATTAAAATCCATGCTCTATTCACTGAATTCCACAATTTTATGTTATTGGCACAATATATTTTAGATTTAATTTACATAAATAATGGACGATACCTACGAGATTAAATTAAATTAACTGTTAATACAATTAAATAAGATTAAAATTAATTATTGTAATGCGTTCATGGTGATTATAAACGGAGATTTAATTTAATTAAATAAATATTTTGCTTAATAATCACGCACTGATAATTATTACTACGGAAATTTATAGAAGTTGTTGATACGATTCTATATGAATTTATGACTCCAAAAGTGTAAGTAAATAATATTTGTAACTAAGGGTCGAAGGACCACTGGGCATTAGTCGATAATAAAAAAAAAATCAAGATATATATATGGTTTTCATTTTTATTGCGGCCTATTTATTGTGGATAGGCCATCAAATGTATATACCCATTGAATGGTTTATGGGTACAACACAAAATACGTAACACGGAAATGCGCGCGATGGCGACAATACACCGATGACGACTAAAATTAAACCAATAGGTAAATACTTAACTAGCTATGTATGATTGTAAAAGAAACCATAGAGAAACGATAACAATATAATATAAAAAAAAATCAATAAATACCAATGTAGTTACGAGTAATTATTCAATTGTATTCGGTTTACTAAAAAAACTATGTACAGATTATATGGAAAGGGGGAGCTTACTACTAAACTATGTTAAATTATTACACATAACATAAAATTTTAAATAGGTAGGTATATATTATACATAAAAAAAAAAATCTGATTATGAACAATGAACTTCAATGAACTCCAACAAAGAACAATGACTCCAATAGTAATTCCGTGTTAACGACAGATTTAGTGAACGAAGCAATAATAATTTTAGAGATTTTATGGAAATAGGCGAAGAACAATTAATTTAAAATTCACATAAAAACATCAACAATAATTAATACGCCGCTATGGGCAAAAGACGAAAATAGTTTTAATGTTGTCGTAATGGCGAACACGACACGACTATGAAAAATACAACAGTGTGTGTGACAATAATTAACGAATACAATTAACATAATATAATACACAGATAAAATTAAAAACCAAATATTGATAATAATAATATAACACAATAAGCATAATTAATAAGGAGGAATGGGATTGGACGGGAAAAGGTAATTATAGTAATTATAATACGATTGTTAAGTTTACGATAACATGATGGGGTGGCGTAAACAAATCCTATTTATTAAATAATTTTAATTACATATTTTATTTGAATAATAATTATTTAAAAATGTAAGTTAACTTACCATCAATAACTAAAATCCAAATAATTATGATTAGTTTTAATTAAATTTAATTAATGTTAATTAAATATTATATTCTTGTTCTTAATTTTAAATACTGTATATAATTACTTATTTGTTATAAAATATTTTATAAAAAAAGCCCTCAAGCTCTGACAAATAATAATCCATCTTTAAATTGTGTAATAGGTGTTCTGCAGTAAAATTAACCTAATATGAAATAGTCACATTTTATTCCCCCATCTGACAGACACACACACTAAATGCAGACATAATTACCCTCTAAACATTTTATGTTGCTAACATCGCAGGTCTGTTGTTTTTGTGTTTTTTGTTCATCGTTCCTCTAAAACGTGTATATGCTGTTTCCTAAATATTTTTGGATGTTGTTCTAAATGTAATTAATGTTAGATATATATGAAACATACAGGGGTTATACTCAATAAAACATTATGAAATAATGGCGGTCTGGTGGTTATTTATATCGTTAATTAGGTACTAACCGGTACCGACACATGTATGGTTGTTTTCCGGGAAACTCGGCCACAACGAATTTTTTTCCCTCTGCGCATTGTAAATATGATATTATTTTTCAAATGAGAGTTAACATTTAGCAGTGTAGTGAAACGGTAAACGGAAAAAAAATCCCCAGGAAAAAAAATCCCCGGAAAAAAAAGCCCCTCGAACATGACCCAGGAAAAAAAATCCCTGACCATGGAAATAAAATCCCCAGGAAAAAAAATCCCCTCGGACATGATCCCGTAAATAAAGTACTTTTGTTCAAACATTTTAATTTCAAAAGTTAATTTTTGAAATTTACCTATATACCTATATATA